>JAFLJL010014218.1:18231-30509 GCA_018398815.1 Conus ventricosus | reverse complement strand
ACAAACTGTAGGTGACAATTCTGAAGGTTGGAAGAGTATTTTAGTAGGAAGTAAATACACCTGATGTACTCAGTGACATGTCCACAATGAACAGCAGCATGTGTATGCTTTGTTTGGCTGACCCACATTGTTCGTTTGGGCGTCATACGGACAATGATATATCTGGATTTTTTTTTTGGTAGACCGTACAAATACGGACATTTTAACAATAAGCACAACGTATTATTTTCTCAAGTGGAGCATCATTTATAAAGTGACTTGGAACATATCATTTATAAAGGTTACGTGGAGTATCATCAAAAAATGTTTCATGGAGTATCATTTATGTAAATGTATCCAACCTACGTACTGGAAATCGACCACCTGAAAAAAGTATGGATAAGATTAAATCTGACTGTTTTCAAAATAAACAAAATGTGGGCTTTTAAGTATTAAAGATGAATACAGATTTTTTTCCCCATGAAAAGTATAAACGGCAATGTGAATACAGATGCGTAAGATTTCTTTTTCAGTAGAGAATGTTAAATGACGGTGCTGCTTGTTCCTGCAGTCTCTCTCTCTCTCTCTCTCTCTCCCTCTTTCCTCTCCTCTCTCTCTCTCTCTCTCTCTCTCCTTCTCCTCTCCTCTCTCTCTCTCCTCTCTCCTCTCTCTCTCACTCCACTCTCTCTCCTCTCCCTCTGTGTCCTCTCTCTCGTCTCTCTGGCTCTGCTCTCTCTCTCTCTTTCGTATCTCTCTCCTCTCCTCTCCTCTCCTCCCTCTCCTCTCCCTCGCATCCTCTCTCACTCTCTCTCTCATAAATGCTTATGTATGAAGTCAAAGAGTTAAAAGATTTTGTTGATCTTAAACATGTTTACACGCAGAATTCAAGATCGCGGCCCGAGAACACTCTCTCCGTTAGCCTGAGGTCAGATTCATTGGAATTCTCTCTCAGTAGTGGAAGAACACACGCAGACACAAACACAAACATGCACGCACACACGCATGCGCGCTCGTGTGCACACACACAGCCACACATGCACATGCGCATACCACACCTACATGCGCGCACACACACATGGCATGCGCGCACACACCTTCGCACAGACGCGCACACACACACACACAGAGACATACACGTGCGCGCACGTGCACACACACACACACACACACACACACACACACACACACACACACACACACACACACACACACACACACACACACACGCACACACACACACACAACACACACACACACACACACACACACACACACACACACACACACACACACACAACACGGGTGTGGGGCGTACGGGAAGGGAGTAAGAGGAGGAGATGCGAATGTGTATTTCATTTGATGAAAAGTATACTCTCAGCAAACCTTGCAGAATAAAAAAAAAGTCAGTGTACCACACGTTAGTACATGAATAAACTAAGACGCTTTATATTAAACGTTAAAACATCAAAATCAGTAAGTTGATGTCCATCTGTTAAAAAACAACAACAACAACAACAAAACAACAACAACAACAAAACAGAAGCAACAACAACAACAACAACAAACATACAGATAAAGCATGGTGAGTATGAGTAAATTTCAGAAGAAAAAAAAAATGATAGTGAGAATGGAAGCCTCAGTGTTAAAAAAAAGTAAAGGAAAAGTGGGGGAAAATTAGAGGCTGGAGGCCAAAAGAAAAGAAAAAAATAGAAGAAAAACTGCTTCCTTTGTTAGGGGGTGGGAGCCGAGTTACCTCCCTTGACAGTGTAATGGTGAACGTTGAATTCTGACTTAAGAGGAGGAACCATTTGATGCAACTGATTTGAGTCGACTGTTTGTCTGTCAGTGTTCTGAGGAACCATTTGATGCAACCAGAGAATGTAAATATGTTTGTTCAAGACCACCCATCTTATTTTGCACGGAAACCCCCCTTTTCACAAACAAATCACGTCCTTCTCATGTCACGTTTGGCCAAAATCAACACCTTTTTACAACCAAAATTAACACGCAAAACCTCCAAAAATCGACGTAATCGTTACTTTAAAATGGGGGCTTACGTGCAAGATAAGATTTGGTGATCGTGAACAAACATATTTACATTCTCTTCATGACATAAAGTCAACTAAACATTTTAACATTTATATGGCTTGGCAGCCCACCCCAGACTGGTTCTAATCAATATTAACCGAGCAACTGCGTTGCACGCTCTGCTGCACAGGAGGCCTGCAGCTAATACTGCATTATTAATCATCACGTGGTGGGCTGGCTGTCACGTGCGCACGTTCAACCAATTGACAGGGGGTATGACATCATTTCTGCCGGGGCGTTGAGCTTGCCGGCCCAGCTCTCATTCTTCAGTGGGCTGCCTACGAGTCAAGTTGTGTGTTATCACTGCACTGAACAAAAAATGGCAGAGTCAAACTGGAAGTGGTTTGTCTTCACAAGAGACTGCAATGAATGTTAGTTCTCAAGAAAGCCAAACTGAACATTTGCTGTATTCGGATGAGCAAAAAGAAATAATATTGAAATATAAAAAAGCATTATCGGGAAATGATTTGTATCTTGAAAAATTAGAACATGGCGAGCCTTGCTCAAAACCAACCCGGCCAAAAGAGAGCGTAAATCGTTTGGAAACGAAGCAAGGAAAACGGGAAATGACAGTAAGTGAACTAGATGTTTTTTTTTACGTAATTGTTTGTAGAGCAACTTGATGATGAGCTGATTGAAGAAGGTTCTTTTATGAGACTTAAAAACATAAGTGAAATTACGCCTGTTTTTTCGGAAAGCTGGTTTTGAGATCAAAGTGGGAATCGTAAAACTCTTCGACAATCTTTGCTTTTAGGCCATTGGCTTGAAAGAACAAAAACTGTTTAAAAAAATCTAACCCAAAAGCGTCCTGGGAGAATTATTTGAAAACTGAAATTCTGATTGAACCCACGCTGTGTAGAAAACTGATGGCATTATCATTTTGTTTTTTCTACTATCCAAAGTTTCACAAGCTTGGAATTTCAATTCACAGCTTGTATGAGAAAAGAAAGTCATTTTAAAATATATGCAATCTGACGCTGGCTTTCGGGAGTTCTGGCAGAGTGGTTAAAAAAACGCGGCCTTCTGGCTAGTTGCTGTGAAAAAATCAATACTGGCTGAGGAAGCAGACTCCAGCCTAAAGGCTAAAAATTTCACCAGAACTGTGTCGCTCGTCGGTAGATTTTGCTGCGACCTAGAAAGACCCTCAACAGGCTAAAAATACACCAGAACTATGTCGCCCGTCGGTAGATTTTGCCTCGACATAGAAAGGCCCTCAACAGGGCTAAAAATAATGCTAAGGGAGGTACCTCCTGCACACCCTCCACCCCCCAACACCACCCTTACACCCCCACATACTCCACCCCCGCCCCCACACGCACACCCCACCCCCACCCACGCACGCACGCACACACATAAACTTCTTCTGATTCTTGCACAAAACAAGAGGAACTGATTACTTTTTTTTTTTTAATTTATGATTTTAATCTGGGTTAAAAAATGAAGGCCGAAGTAGCTACAGAGCTTATTAATATACTTCACGAGTTGGAGAGGGAGGCCGATAAAGATCAGTTAAAGAGCAGGTTTGAAGAATTAATTACTGATCTTTTGAGCGCATAAATATGCGAGA
The DNA here is from genome assembly GCA_018398815.1 of Conus ventricosus. Lineage (NCBI taxonomy): Eukaryota > Metazoa > Mollusca > Gastropoda > Neogastropoda > Conidae > Conus > Conus ventricosus. The sequence continues at coordinate 26,875 of JAFLJL010014218.1, read as the reverse complement.
AAGCGTGAAGCAGGCTATCAGTAAAATAACAGATTCTTGGCCCCAACCAGTTTATAAAGTTGTTTGCCATTTTAGTTGATAATATTGCTCCTGAAGATGTTAATCTGACTTTTTCTACTGACTCTGAAGGAGTAGCTATTCGCTTTAAAGAAGATCAGGTTTTACGATTAGAAAAGACTATGAATAATAGCTGAATTTACAATTATTTTTTTATTTATTTAAATTTTTAGATTTAAAAATGCCTGCCGAACTCATGAATCTGATTTAAAGAATGTTAATGAACTATTTGACGAAACAATGAAAGTATTAAACATTGATTTTAGTGAATTTGGTTTTGAGAATGATGTAAACAATATAATAAAAGATCATAGTGAACTATTTAACGAAGGAATCAAAGTGATGAACATTGACTGTAGTGATTCAGAAAAAGCTAAAATTATTGGCGGGTGTTATTGTAAGGTAAACGAGTCTTGAAGTGTTGCAACGCTTGGGAAAAGAATAAAAGCATGTTTAACTTACTTTTATTTACATTTATTTTTTTAATTTACGTAAATATTGCGGCTTTAAAAATGATGACCAAACACAGAGAATCCAAGGTTGGAAAACTATATACGATGGAAGAATATTTGATGGTGACAAACAATTAAGCAATACGTTTAGTGAAGTAGACATGAATATTATTAACCCTACAAACGTTCAGGAAAGCGTGACACATGTGTCACGGTCGCTAAGCCGGACGGCCCTACCACCCTTCCCCACACCTATTACACACTAGAGCAGACAACACAGCACACCCAACACAGCTTTACAATCATGCGCACTTCTTTATTTCACACACCCACTATGGCGCCACCACTCACGTCCATCCACACCCACACACCGGTATCCCACTTCTTCCCTGACCCACACTACCCTGCTACGACCCTGAGAACCCTAACCTATGCTAAAGCACCAGTTGCAGTATATCACTGTGACCTAGGGACGCAGAGATAGCCCGCACATGTGGTGGCTAACTACTGGGAACAAGGACAAACCCAAGGGACGCTAATATCTAAAATACTACCACCCACACCTCTCCCCAGGACCCACCCTTCTCTTTTGACCCGGGACCACTACAGCACTGGTCACTGAGTCCCTAAGGGAGGCAACAAAAAGTATACTATGCTGTGCTGGCCACCACGTCCCAAAAGGAGGCAGTAGCTAACACCCTTAACCCTACTCCCTAACGCTACACCCTCTCTACCCCACCTATGGGACAACCCATCCGGCCCGGAGAGCTCCAGTCCTCGGCGCTGTACTTGGCCCCTCACAGGCTGACACCTCTCCGGAAGACTCTGCACTCCAGCGCTCACCGTGGCCTCCCACAGTCCGACTCCCCGAAGACTCTACCCCCCGGCGCTGACCATGGCTTTCCCGCAGTCTGACTCCTCCCCCGCGCTGGGCACGACACCTAACGCACACCAGACGCCCTCTCGACGAGTCCGGGGCTTGAAGGACGCCTCCTCCTCTGAAGGCCCCCGCCGGAAACTGAGGGTGAGGGAAGGTCTGGTGCGGCGCCCTCTCACATGATGCCCGAACAGGGAAGAGCAACAGGTGGCTGGAGAACTCCGGAAGGACCCCGGTAGCAGGAAAAGAGCTGCCCCACAGACGGCAGACGGCCTGGATGGTCTCCCTCTCCCGGGAAAGCAGCAGGCAACGGGAAACCGCCGCTCACCTGCCGGCACGCAGCAGCAGACTGCGGTGGTCTGGCCCCACCCTCAGGACGGAACAGGACACCTGCTGACAACTGGACAAACAGACGTTCAACCACACCAGTTCTACAACTGGCTGAAGTGGCTGCCAACAGAGACGACACAGAACCCAGCACAGGCCAAGGGCACACCAGACCCGACGAGGACCTGGCCCTAACTATGACTCGAAGTCACTCAGCTCGACTAACGGCGCTCCCGCCGCAACTACAAGGCACGTCCACTCCGACGAACACCAGGGACCGAGGTGAAGCTACCCCAACGCATTCCGCCCTGGTCGGACTCAAGCGAACTCTACTCACAACACACAACAGCAATTGGTCAGAGCAGCGTATCCCTCCGCTGAGTTGACACACCCGATCAACGGACTAGTTGTTGCTCGTGCCACAACACGACAAATTTACCACAACAACTCACAAACTTGACAACACCAACAACAGCCGATATCCTGCCCCGCCTTCTCTGGTGTAGAACCAAAGTAACAAAAGGGTAACAATCGGGACGAAACCAACCTCCCGCTTCCAACCCTTCAACAAGTGAAGATTGGAACTCAAGAATATTGTATGTCTTATTTCCCCAGCCCCCTACCTAGCCTAACCTTCCACCTTAACCAAAACCCCAATCTTACACACGCACGCTCGCACACACACACACATATACACATATGCACACGCACACGCTCTCTATTTCTGAATTTCCATTACTCCAAACACATGGATGGCTGATTTAGTACCGCCGATCGGTGACAACATGCTATCTCTAAAATCCAGAGTCTCTTCAACGCGAACCGCCAGTAAATGTGTTGTTGGCCGTTCTGATTGATTATATAACGCCTGATGATAGTAACATGCAAGTCTGGGTTTCAACTAAACAGAAAGAAGTTATTAGCTATCGCGACCTTAATTCTGAATGGGCTGATTACATGCTTACACAATTTAACCATGCAAGTGAGGAGGCAAGATAAGGGGTTCTGCTGGTTGAGGGACAGTCATGAAATCAGAGTAAGACAAAGTTCCTATCCTATAGTTGGCAATTTCTTACCTTTCCTCTCAGAGAGTTATAGTTAAAAACGAGCAGTCTTAAAACATACATAATCTGAACATGTTGGTTTTATGTGGTGTGTTTTTAGTGCAATTTACATCCTTGTCAAAAATCATGCAAAACAGAGTTTCCAATTATGAACAATACGACCGATAGCCTGAACTTTGATTACAATAAACCTTTCAGAGTAAAAGTATTATAAAATGCCATCACACCCCGGTCTTGAAGAGCAAAACAAAACCCAATCACCGTAAGTATACACGGGTCTGTAGTAGATAATCTAGTCACTCTAAGGATTTATCCAAATGCTCCACTTTAGGGCGATTCACTTAAGAATCATGTAGACTTGATACTTTTTGCGGATAGTACAAAGAGTCATTATGTATTAATTAGAACATAAGAGACTGTTAGCCTATACTACAAAGCATCCAGCTAAACAGGAGTTTTGTAGAAGATGTTTGGTTAGAATTCCTACTATTGAAGCAAGCTGCCAGCCAATATTAACTCATTGTAATAAGTTTTTTGTTTAGACTGTGAAACCAAACTCATCACACCTAAAACTAGGGTCTAAAGTTAGTTTTAATGAATGTACGAAAATGCAAATGAAGCCCATACGTGGTTTATGCTGACTTTGAAATTCAATCTTGCTGCCAGTACTATACGTGTTCCAAACAAGATACAAAATAACAACCTTATTAACCCACCATCAGATCTGTTCTTATGCGTTATTGGTTGTTAGGTCGGATGGCGCACACCCGACACCCGAGATTTTACAGAGGCCCAATGCAGCTAGTAGGATTTTTACAAGACATGAAACTAGTTCGTAAATTACTACTCAACCAACTAAATCTTTCCGACAATTGTTTATGACTCCTGAAGACAAGATGGCTATGACTATCTACACACTGTGGATAAGTAACAGAGACTTATTAGGCGACACAGTGAGAGACACGATCACATTACTGGCAAATTTAGGGGGGGGGGGGGGAGGGGCGCGCACAGCAGTTGTAATCTTCAACTTAAGGTTGGACCCCAAAAAATGGAAACTGCCTATCTTCTTTTCATAACTTACGAGGGCTACGATTCATATTTATCATGCAAGCAGTGACATCTGGGGAATATAAGAGGGTTCTTGCATTGCACACAGTCTTCAGAAAAGTACATTGACTTATACTCTTGATGTTTTTTTTCTCTTTTATGACTTGCCAGCATCTGATGGGCGATTAAATTAACAATAGCGCGGGAATCTTACAGACTTTCCGATAAACTAACCAATATTTCTGACCCATCTTTCTTTAGTGCGTAATAAAAGGTGTTTACCCTATGAAAATACATGAAACTCGTGGGAAGGTTTGATGAAGTCGGACTCGCTTCCTCCTCAAAGCGCTTTCTTTTCTAGTCTTAGAGGCAAAGACATAAACTTGTTCTCTGAATATACGCGATAATACGCTCAAAAAGGCCTGGACAGAATTACACTGGTTCAAACATTGGGCGATTATCCCCCACGATCAGTTATAATGGCTGACGTGTGTTTATTTGGCAGACGACTTTCAGAAAAGATCTACTTGCAATTGAAAACACTACTGTTAGACTCATCACATTTTACATCTCTGCCCCAGGCCTTTCATTGGGATGCATTCTTCCCGTCAACAAAACATCCCAGATTGACTTTAATTTCTGATCTACCCACACTTCGGATGATTGAAGAACGTCCTAAGTGGAGGTATTAGCATGCTCACATCCTTACTGCAAAGCAACAACATGTAAGTATTTAGACGACTATGATCCACCAAACGTCCAAACTATCTAAGGTACTAGACGCCAACTATCTGTATGGATGGGCCCATGAGTCAACCACTTCCACTGAGAAACTTTCAATGATATTAGGCCCTCATGAAGTTAATACTGTGTTAGAATGTTGTCACAGCTTCAGCCTCCTGATAATCCAACAGGTGACATAATTCTTGGAAAAGAAGACCTTAGAATATCAAAAGAAATTTACACGATCGCCACAACGATTACCCCTAGCAGACAAGCTTTAAGATGAGTCCATCAAACCTCCTAAACTTGTGCCTACTCTTGGACATAGAACTAAATATGTGTGCCATTATAGACTCCTCAGTTTTCCAAAGCATTGGACATGAAAAAAACTTAAGAGGTGTTACAGAATAATTACTGTGATCAAGAGCCTTTTATTGAGGCCGATACATCAAGAAGAATACTGCTTTGACCCCCCCCCCTGACGCTCAGACAGAAAAAGACTTTTTCAAGTAATGAAACATCAGCTGTTTTGGCCAAAACTATGGAGAACCCGCACAAAGCAAAGATGTTAAATTTAGTTACAACCGAACAAAGAGCAATCAAAACTCGTCTCTCTAAACTTAACTATAAGGACTTCTTTAGAGATTTAACGACAGCTTGGTTGGCATTATGATGAAGAAAAAGGATGTTGCGTTTAGAACAAACCGGTGTTTTATCGGCTTTACCGTATTAGAGTTTGTCTACTAAATTGTTTAATGCTAGAATTTCTGTACGAACTACTTTAAACCGACTGTACGAAGCAAGAGTCCTTTACCACAGACACTGACTCTTTTATTCTAGGACGTCCCAACTGAAGTCTTTTATAAGGTTCTAGAAACAGAAAGTGGTAAAGGAGCTGGTGGGTGGTACGACACATGCGATATCCCAAAAGACAGTCCCTTTACATTCAACTGTGAACAATAAAAGTGGATTGGAAAAGATGAAGGAATGAACTTAATGGACATCTACAAGAATATGTTGGCCTTACGGTCGTAAGATGTATTGCGTTTGCTAGCCAGACTTCTGTAATGAAGAAGGCTTCTAGGGCATAAGTAAGAAGTTGTAAAAAAAATATAACTCACGATAAATACAAGCAAGCTCTTCTTTGAAACAAAGTATTCATCACACAAAATGTTAATCTGCGCTCTACTCTTCATCAAGTAAACACAACTGGCTGTAACAAGAAATCACTAGTCTCTAAACAATAACAAGAGGAACTTACGTAAATCCTGAGTTTTCATATGCTGTAGGGAATTGGAGAACTTTTAAGTTTAACTTGACTGGGACTTTTGGCTTTGTACTTAACTTAAGAACCTTTAACTAGTACTTACTTAGAACCTAACTAGTTACTTTCTTAAGAACCTAACTAGTAATTACTTAAGAAACCTAACTAGTACTTACTTAGGAACCTAACTAGTACTTAACATAACTTTAATTTACTTGTACTTAATTGTTAATATACTTTCACTTAACTTAAAAGTACTTTCTGATAAACTAACTTAACTTGTACTTATCTAGTTCTTAAACTTGTACTTTATCTAGTCTTTAAAAATATTTCCATAGAAAATGGGTCTACTGCAGGAGTTGTACTTTTTTTTGCACAGAAGTTGGTTTTCTTCTTCTTTTTAACTGTGGGTGTGTGACTTTGTTGCTAGGTGTCAAGGGTCACTGACATTGCTACTTGAGCCCGTACTTGTATGTACTATGTTACAGATAGATCTAGTGGAGGCGACTAAGTTTGAACATTCTGCATGTGAGACTGATTATGTTTCCATGTCAGTGTATCTTGCGTGGTGTTCTGCATTTTAGTGTCAATATGTCCGCTATTGTGCTAGGGTGAGCCGAGCGTGCGAACATTTCCGCTCACGTTTCGCATGGCGTGTGTGTGCGTCAGTGGATATCTGTGTGACAGCCTGCTTGGGAGAGGGTAGGGCAGGTTATATTGAACTGGTTAGTGTTTTCCGGGGGAAGTGAGAAAATTGGGTCATGCTCATCCTCACTTGTGAGTTGCCCAATCATAGTAACCTTACATTGAATTTTCCAAATCTCACCAAGTTGACTGTAAAGCAGGTGGGGGTTGGTGAACTGTCGCTAGTGTTATTTTGCAGTGTTTCTAATGTTCATGTCTCTGGACGTGTGTGTTTGATTCCTATGTTGAAAGTCCTGACAGTGAAATCCTTTTAGGAACTTGTGTTCAGGGTTGGGCTTAAGATTTGCGGAGCTGCCTTGGAGTCTGGAGGGGATGATTCTGTGTATATCTGTTGTAACTGTTTACTTCTCGTGTTGGCGGTACAGTAGAAGGAGTGTGTTACTGTAATTTGTGAAGACGTGGGTTGCTGTATTGTGTGAACTGTAACCGGTGTTCCGAGGACCCTGGTGGGGTGAAAAGACTTGGTTGCTTGCTGCATTTTCTTGTTGAACTGTAACGGTGTTCCCGAGACCCTGGTGGGGATGAAGACTTGGTTGCTGCGTTCTTGTTGAACTGTACCTGATGTACCTGAACCTTGGTTGGGTGAAGACTTGGTTGCTGTGGTTGGGTGCCGTAGACATGCTTGTCTGGGGGTGGCCTTGGTGGTGCTGGACAACCCATCTCGGAGTTGGGCCGGACACACGTGTTGTTCAAGGTACGTTTGGTATAATTCAGTGTAGACATTTTAGTAATCCTATCATCTGAACCTGGTTGTGGTTGGATTGAGCCAGGATATGGGGGAACTCAGAAGGAAATCCTTATCTGTATTGGTTGATTTGGGCAGCTGGAGGCTGGAAGCAGTCTGAGGTGCCAGGCACGGGCTGCGTTAGTGCCGGGAAGGGCTATGGGTTTTGTAATTAAAAAGTGTAATGGTTGCATTGATGGTTATATTGGATGATATGAGTTTGGGCATGTAAGATCAATGTAGGGTGTTTTGTGCATGTGTGAGTACATTCATTCATGTGATCTTTCAGTAATTTCAGCCACTGGAACCGGTCGGTGTCAGTATGATCTGTTAGTCTTATTAGCAGGCCTTAATGCCAGACCAGGAATTATGTATGTGTTTGTGTGGTTGCTAGTATTGTTGGCACCTGTCTGGAAGTTAATCAGGGGAGGCAGCCCATTGTTTGAAATTGTTGGTTTTAAGTTGTATATGATGATATGTTTGTCAACCTTATGATGATATGTTTGTCAAACCTTATGATGATATGTTTGTCAACCTTATGTGCATTGCTCAGTCAGTTGGAGTAAGCCAGCTGATATTTCAGCTAAAGATCAACTTTAACAAAGATTGACAGCCCGGAAGTGTTTTGGGGTAGTGATGTGGTGTGTGTGTGGTTGCCCCATGGTTTGGACATAGGCTGTAAGTTGTAAGTGATGTTTACAGCAGTGGCAGTGACCGTGACCGACAGATTTATTTTGGGCAGTAACTATCTGCATCTTTTATCTCTTGTTTTCCAAGTTACATATGTTTGGACCTTGTTCCTAACATTGGGAATTGTGTGGAAGCCATGCATGGTTTCTTTTAAGGTTGTTCTGCTATCTAAGGAAAGTAATTAATAGTGGCCGTGGAGTCGGACGGGCTATGTGTTTAAGTCGGACTGAAGTTTGACTTGATTGTGTACTACTGTGTGGCACTGATGGTTTGTAAAGTAAGCTGTATATACGGCAATGAAACAAACTGCGGCGTTACTGAAACACGACAAAAAAGCAGAAGAGCACACAAAAAAAGTGTGAAGTAACAACGATTTATTGCACGACACAAAACACGGACAAGAAATTTTCGGCAAAATGCCTTCCTCAGCGACAAACAAAAAAAGTACAGACATAAACATGCACAATACTCCCCTTGTGAAGTCAAAGTGGTGAGTGAAGTAGACAGAGGGACAGTGTATATAGTCTGTCTGGAAATCTCTTTCCTTTTATACAAATGAGGAAAAAGAAACACCCGAAGGTGCTGGGGAGGACCCAGAGAAGCACTGTCTTCACCTGCCTTTAGAGCAGTCCTGTACCACCCTTGAGCCTGCGCATGTGTTGACCGATGGTACAGCACCGCAGGACACTCCATTAGATCAAGGGAAAACCC
>JAFLJL010014218.1:0-17231 GCA_018398815.1 Conus ventricosus | reverse complement strand
AAAAGATCAAGAAGGCAACATTCACAGAAAAAGATCGCGGCCGAACACTTTCTCCGTAGCCTGATCAGATTCATTGAATTCTCTCTCAGTATGAAAGAACACACGCAGACACAAACACAAACATGCACGCACACACGCACGCGCGCTGGCGTGCGCACACACAGCCACACATGCACATACGCATACACACATGCATGCGCGCACACACACATGCGCATACTCGCACACACCTACGCACAGACGCGCGCGCACACACACACACACACACACACACACACACACACACACACACACACACACACACACACACACACACACACACACATATACACGCGAGTGCACACACACACACACACACACACACACACACACACACACACACACACACACACACACACACACACACACACACGCACGCACGCACACACACACACACACGCACGCACGCACGCACGCACGCACGCACGCACGCACGCACGCACGCACGCACGCACACACACACACACACACACACACACACACACACACACACACACTCACACACACACACACACACACACACACACACACACACACACACACACACACACACACACACACACACACACACACACACACACACTCACGCACGCGCGCGCACACACACACACACACACACACACACACACACACACACACACACACACACACACACATATACACGCGAGTGCACACACACACACACACACACACACACACACACACACACACACACACACACACACACACACACGCACGCACGCACGCACGCACACACACACACACACACACACACACACACGCACGCACGCACGCACGCACGCACGCACGCACACACACACACACACACACACACACACACACACACACACACACACACACTCAACACACACACACACACACACACACACACACACACACACACACACACACACACACACACACACACACACACACACACTCACGCACGCGCGCGCACACACACACACACACACACACACACACACACACCACACACACACACACACACACACACACACACACACAACGCAGGTGTGGGGCGTACGGGAAGGGAGTAAGGGAGAGAGATGCGAATGTGTATTTCATTTGATGAAAAGTATACTCTCAGCAAACCTTGCAGAATAAAAAAAAAAGTCAGTGTACCACACGTTAGTACATGAATAAACTAAGAACGCTTTGTATTAAACGTTAAAACGTCAAAATCAGCAAGTGAATGTCCACCTGTTAAACAACAACAACAACAACAAACATACAGATAAAGCATGGTGAGTATGAGTCAATTTCAGATTAAAAAAAAAATGATAGTGAGAATGGAAGCCCCAGTGTAAAAAAAAAAAAAGTAAAGGAAAAGTGGGGAAAAATTAGAGGCTGGAGGCCAAAAGAAAAGAAAAAAAAAAGAAGAAAAACTGCTTCCTTTGTTAGGGGGTGGGAGCCGAGTTACCTCCCTTGACAGTGTAATGGTGAACGTTGAATTCTGACTTAAGAGGAGGAACCATTTGATGCAACCTGATTTGAGTCGACTGTTTGTCTGTCAGTGTTCTGAGGAACCATTTGATGCAACCTGATTTGAGTCGACTGTTTGTCTGTCAGTGTTCTGAGGAACCATTAGAGAACTGTAATATGCCGCTTCTAACTCACCTTCGCCCTCAAACCAGTTTTTGGGCGAAAGTGGCCTAAAAGTGGCATATTACAGTTCTCTGACAAGTAAGACTTCAATAACCAAAAAATAACGATTATCTACAAACATACATACTGTGTAGGATTATCCGTTTTCAATACTAATTTACTAAACTTTTCAGATTTTTGACAAGTAAGACTTTAATAACCAAAAAATAACGATTATCTACAAACAAACATACTGTGTAGGGTTATCTGTTTTTAATACTAATTTACTAAACTTTTCAGATTTCAGTTTTTGCTTAATCCTGTGTTTTTCCTGGTCATTTTCAATAACATCATTTTCACGCAAACATTCATCAAATGCATCTCTGTCTTTCATGTGAAATAACACTACAGTCTTTAATTGTTCTCTAAAGTCTTTTAAAACTGAGTTATATTTTTGACATAAAATCCACACACTTATCCCAGCATGTCTTCCACTGAAAGCAAGTTTGATAAAGTGTTTCTCTTTTTAACTATGTCTCTTTCTGCCGAACAGTCATCTATAATAAATAGTGTCTGCGTTCCTTCAAACAGTCTATAAAACTGTTCTAAACACTCACTCAGTTTATTGCTAGGATCAACTAAATATATGTCATTATCTGTCCATATAAACCTTCTATCATGATATGCTTTGTTCCATTTAAGTGTTGGACAGAAAACCACAATATGATTAAAATTATAGCGATAAACTGTTTGTAATAGGTCGAGGACAAATATTGTTTTTTCCACAACCAGTCTGCCCACAAATTAATGAACAATGAGGGGTTTTTGTCATAAAGTTTAACTGCTCCATAGTTTTATAACAGAACTTAATCTAATCCGGTTATTGTTTTTATCATGCTCTCTGTTAAAACTTGTTCAGTATAATAAAATCCTATAAGGTCTAAATGTGTAAGATTAATCCAATTCAGTGCTTTAAGATTGTTTCTATTTAGACTAATATTGATTTTGTTGCTTGTTGTTATGACCTTAATATCCTCGCCATTGTGAAGAACGACGACAGTAACTTTAAGACTGTCAACGTCTAATTTTGCCAGCTAATTAGAATTCCTTTAAAAAGGACGTCACTAACGCCCACAACCCCATCCCTCTCCTTATCTTTAAGACAGAAATTTCAAATATCATGTGAACGTGTCTCCTAATTTCATTTGCGGCATGAACTGTAATTTTGTAAAGCATCTTTTAAAACCGTTTCTCTTCTGTGGAGATGTACTGTTTTTTTCCCATACGGCTTTATTTCAATCTCTTTCCGACTATTGTCATCTGGCATAAGACTTACATGTAAAGGGCCAGAGTTGAATGCTTTTCTGAAACTTTTTTTGGCGGCCAAAAATGTAAATGGGCTTATGAATTCAAATTTTATGTCCCATTCTAAATATGGTTCCAAGTGCCAATGAGGTCAGGTTTCGAACTATTTTATATTCATATTGCCAACATTATTTGCTTCTAGATTGCGCAGTTGCTCTAGTTTAGGAAACTTTTTGCTGTCGCCAACCTCTTTGCGTTTATAATCACCATCTTTAGTGTACTCAAAACCATACAAAGCGCCTATCTCACCATTCTGTTCAAAGTCCGCAACGTCTGCAAGGTCTTTTAATTCTAAGGTTATACACCTTACAGGCGCCAATGTAACTCCTGGTTCTTCTGGCCCACGCGACATTTTTTTTAGAACAACTTATTATTTTATTTCCATAAACAATGTGTAGTTATCACATTTCACAATTTTCCCCCCGCTTTGTCTGCAATTTTTAATTAAATGATCCAACCCTCCCACAAACTAATCTTTTAAACTGTAAATTAGGGAATTGTATAATTTCATAATCGCAATATGCAGCTTTCCCTGACGGAAGAGCTCTTAAAACAGTTGAGGGCCTTCCATCATATAAGTTTTCATCAGTGCTCAGCTCATCCAAATGAACATAGAGTAATGAATGTAATGCAAGATCGAGCGGACTTTCCCCCTCAAACGTAGTTTTTATCTGGCGCAACACTAAAACTATGAGTGGGTAGATTGCCAGTTGTAAAGCCTAACATTTTAGCTAGCTCTTTATCAAAAAAGTAAGATATCTTCTTCAGGCTTGAATGTTAACTTGTTTTTGATTTGCATTGTTAAGTTTGAGAGTAATGTCAAAGTTACTCATTGCTTCTTTTTAGCGAGCAAAACCCGTAATAACCATCAGGTATTGTTAACCGGCTAATTTTGGTCCCTGCTTTGGTAACTTTTAGAATCTTGTTATTCTTCCTGGATTCAGTTATATTAAAACCATACGACTTTGTAGAATATTTCATGGAGCGCGACCATTTTGGCCCCGCAATTGTTATCAATAGCATGTTCTAAAAACGAAGGACGGTCTTGGGTTGTTATTGTTACAAACATTTTTAAACGAAATAAAAATGAGCGCATTCAAATATACTGATGCAAATATTCTGTTGGGCCGCACTACAATCTTAAAAATATAGCAACTGATACTCTTGACATTGCTGTGACCCAGACTGCCTCTTTTCATAAAAAGGTGAGTACTCCATTGAAGAGCTATCTTAACCCCCTATTGAAAACGACCGCATCAAGAAAGCGTGGTTTAGTCATCCGATGCAGTTTTATCAGAACCAGTTAAACTTTGCTGTGTTTTGCGCATCAACTGGGTGTGGAGTGTCGTATGCTGATCATTTAAATCACCATGATCCTTTGGTGAGGTCAGTGTACAGATTTCATTTCTATTACACCTTCAGACGTATTTTGACTGAACTGCAAGCACCATTACCAAATGACAAACCATTTAATCCACTCAGCAACAGAATAGACATGAAGGCTTTTGAAAGGATTTGTAACGAATTCAATATTAAGACCAAGGCAGACTTTAGACAAAAGTTGGATCTTAATCATGGCCTAGGCGACCTTTAATTTCGGGGCACGCACAGAAAGTATAACTATGACTGCATCCTCCTTTCAAATCTTTTCTTTTTTGGCACAACTGTTTGAGCCCGGGTCCCATACAGCAGAGCATAAAATCAGCATGGACAACATTTATCTTAGACACTTACTAAGGGCCTAACTAGGGCGGAATAGAACAATAAACGACTCTATTCGTACTTACGTTTGGTGTTTGCTAAGGTCGCAAGCATCAGGCAAGATCGGAGCATAAACTGATCCTTCTACTGGCTTTGAAGCCTCAAAAACAAACTTAGCAAATTTAGAGACGCCATTAATTCTAACAGATTTTGATTCACCTTCAATATTAAAAGATACAAAAATGTTTACAATACGCAAGATCGAAAGTAAGACTTTGCACGTTGGCACTGGTTTATACATGCTGCCTTTCTGAACCTCAGACGTCCAGGTAGAACAATAATGAACTACAACAATGAAATTCTTGTTGCAAGGCCCAAGAACAGAAGGGTTGGGAAAAATGAACATAAATTCTGAGCCAGTAATATTACAAACAATAAAAACACCCAAGATAATTCATCCAATCCCTCCGCGGCCCAAAGCCCAAAGGCCGATGAAGCCCCCCCGACTCTTATCGCGATGACCATGAAGATGAAAAGACAGCGCTTGTTCTTGGATTAACTGGCCTAGGAATTACTTGGTCTATTATCTTACTAAATATTTACCCGACTATGAAGAGACCTAATGCCCATAATTGCTCGGCCAAAAGCCAACAACTTTGCATAGCAGTAGACAAAAGCCAAGCTAACAATGCCCCCTAAATATGCCAGGTAAAGATAATAAGCTTTACCGGCTAAATTTTTTAAATAAATCCGCAAGATGCTCAAGCTGTTTATTACCCATGATTTATCAGGTGTGATGGGGCGATGGCGCGCGAGGGTAATGAACTTTGCCACCGCCGCCTGTAAAGACAACACCAGTGTGCTTATTGCAAATCCTAAGGCAGTTATAACGCTTGCTAATTGACTCCTTGCACTCTAAAACAGTGTTTCCGTTATTCGTTTCTGCTAGTGTCGAGTCCACATATAAAAATTTTTTCGATAGTTTCTCTTATTCTAAATGTCACTTGTGTTCGTAATTGGTCTCGGTAAGTAGTCAGCCGCTTCTAGTCTTGAGATCTTTCTTGTTTCCAAGATTTTTAAGTCTTTGGGCTATTCTTTCTTTAATCACACGCCCACGATGCGTTCTTCCGTCTCATCGATTTTTGTCTTCTTTTTCTCTTTTTATATGCTCATCAGTTCACCTATGGGAGTTATTGTTTTGTAATAATTTTCGTATCGCGCCTCTAATGGTTTCTCAAATCAGATCAGGGCGCTATTTCCTCGCATGGGTAGCGGTATTCGTGTATATCCTTTAATGCAGTTTCATCTGAAAAACTGTTTCTTTCTGCTTCTATTGCATTTATTATTTCATCTGCCGATTGATTTAATTCTTCAAGTTTCCATGTTAAATTGTATTTGGTTAGCTGTTGGGAGTTCCTGCAGTGTGTTTTGAAGTTGAGAAACTGCCTCCGCCCTTATTTTATCGTGTACAAATACCAAGGCGATTTTTTATCTTTCACACTGAAGTCTTTGTATAATTGTACTCTTGGCTAAAACATTGATGGTTCCGGGTCGTTGTAAGCCGAACAAGTTGCCCCTTGATCGTTTTTAACAGACAAATGACCATCTTCAAATTTCAAAATCATTGGGTCTATAAATGGGAGGTTACTTGACCTAAATTTTTGTAAAAATGCTCCGACCTTACTTCTGTTAATTCACGCCGCATTAGACGTTGAGCGATGCTGTTTTCCAAAGGGATCATTTCACTCATGTCGTCTCCAGATCAAAACATCATAATCTTCTTCAGCCTTCAATTCCTGCCATGTTTTTAAATAATTAACTTTTTATTTTGCTTCATAAAATGCCAGCAACAACACATGGCTCGATTCTTGACCCGAAAAGAAAGCTGAAAGAACCCCTTGGGCGTGAAAGGAAATAAGCGAATATTACTGTTCCAAATAATCCATCTACTATTATGCCGGATCAAATTCTTACTGTTTAAATTATCCAGACCAAGAGCGGATGAAGTGAATGTGCCATGGGCTCTTGCGCGGCCTACTTCAAAATAGAACTCTCTTCACACACCAGACACAAACAGGACAGTTTTGCAGAATCTAGGGTGGGGGCGGGCACTCGATTAGAAAATTACTAAAAAACTTGAGGGCAAGAAAAAATTTCTTTACTTAATGCCGACATATTTTAACCTATTCTGATCTAAGGCAAACCGAGAATGAAAGGCCGATTCATGCCGTTCAAAGTGATAGAAAAAAAGGAAGCACTACAACATAGAATAGGCGCTGTGAGATGCTAAAGACGCAAAAAAGCATGAAGCAGTAAGTTTATTCGTTTGGAATCGCTTTTGCCAATCCCATAGATTTTTTGAGGTTGTTAAAAGCGCATGATGCCCCATACTTCAAGTAAGATTAAAAGACAGATTTCATATGAACTAACTTTTAATGAATACAAACGTTTTAATTCTACTGGTACTACAGACACCGCAGCAAAGTACAGCATTTCTGACATCACGTTAGAGTTTGACGCTGTTAGCAACCCTAAATTAGCAAGGATGATTGACAACATATCAGTCACATAAGTAAATATATTACGAAAAGTGATTCATCTACAACATATCCCAAAAGCCAAGGCAGGACGCTATATGGAATTTTAGTGGACACCGCCTGCACGATCACTTAAAGGTATTTTTATGGCTGTGTGAAGATGAAAAGAACCATTCCCACAAGGCCAAGTGAAAAGTTTATTAATCCAAAAATAACGAAAGTGCAATGTACAATCGATGGTAGTCTAACCAAATCTACGCTAGCGGGCTTAAACCTCATCAGCATTTTGACGAAATAAGAAAATAGATTGGAGCGGGAGGGTAAGAAATCCAACAGTAGACCTTGTTTCTAAAATATCTACCCCATCACAGTGTAAGAACTTAGTTGATGATATTTAACAACACAATACGGTTTTATGGATTGACCTAAGGTCAACGGAGATAATCGTTTACATGGAAGCGGGAGAACAGTGAAGGACGTAATAAACAAACAAATCGATAAACGAAAAAGAATGCTGCTAAACCGCTTACTCTGTACATTTGTTTTTTTAATATATTGATCTCAGCTGAATATTGGCATAACAGATTACAAGATGTACTATACTAAATTATTTTTCATTTTATAAAAAGCAAGTGTCTGTTCAGGTTTATCCAAAAGTACCTAACAGCGCCAAGTTACCAAACGAAGGGATTAGTAAACCCCTGACATAAAAGCCTTCAGAATTAACCACATTACACAAATGCAACAAAAACTAGAGCAGGAACCTTTCAAAAACAGCAAACCAAACGAAGGTATTCTGCTGCCTATTAATGCTGGTTACATATGTTAATACTGGAACATCGACTATAAGCGCTCTATCACAGGAACGAGTGTTGGTCTCCTAGCACGGGCATAGGCGCACCGCGGCTTATCACCTCTAGGGCGGTTTGCTTTAAGCTCTCGCTGTGGTTCGTTAGCTGTAGGTGCTGCTAGCAAAAAAATTAAAAACAAACACCAAAAGCCACACATAGCTATGTTTCAACTAATAACAGCTAAACTTAGTTCGTTCAAACTGACAATATATAAAGCGCTAGTTGACTCAAACATCCACGGATGAAGAATTAAATCGTTTACAGGTCCGATTTGATGACTACCAAAGAACAAAAGTTTGATCTTCAAGAAAGGCGAGGACCAGTTTTCTCAACAGCCAGAACGCCGAGCAGATACCAAAGGAATGCTTAAAAAAAAAGGTAAAAAAAAAAAGTTAAACGAAACATTAACTCTGTTCTAAACAGGCTGCACATTAAACAACACCAAAAGGGGTTTTATACTTTAGTTTATGATCCAAGCGCAAAAAGACCGTCGATATTGATTCTGATTAAAATTTTTTTTTTAATTTAAATAAATATTTTGAGTTTAGAAAAGAAACTCAACATGGCAGAAGATATATGAAGACAGACGTATGTATGAAGGAATGCTTGAGAGAGCCGTTTATCAAGAGCACTGAATGAAATTGATTTAGAAGTCATTGACCCAACAAACGTACATGCAAGTGTTGTTTATGCAATTTCTCAAGTTCCAGGCAACTAAACAATAGACCCGCCATGTATAAGTAATGTTAGCTTTTTAATCGGACTAGTAACAATAAATGAAAAAATCTAGCAGTCTGGGACTCAACTATACAGCATGACTATCTTTCTCGTAATGACTTAACACCCGGTTTGGGCAGACGAACTGCTTACACATTAGACGCTGCCGCTTAAGAAGCCAAAATGAAGGCTCTGGGTGGTCAGAGGGGCGAATTCCTAGAGATCAATTAAAACAGGTCTAAGTATGCGCCGATTTTGGCAAGGCTTACATTCCGCTACCTCCAGCATTGGGTACAAAAGAGGCAGTTCTAAACATAAGAATACAGACAACAAATTTTTATGTGGTGTGTTCTCGCAAGCTGCATCACGTTGCTAAACGCGAGAGAGTTACCTAACCTATCGCCCGTACAATCAAAGAACTTAACTTTAGTGGGTGTCCTTTCTGATAGTGAAGACAAATGATCAGTTTGAAGAGCAAAACAAAACCAATAACTGTCAATATCTACACATGGGATGAGGAAACAAATCTACAGCCGATTAAAGTGTCCAAGAAACAGCCCAACGATTGGCGAACCAGACAAAAATCATGTTGACTTACTACTGATGCTTTCGCCAGCGGGCTACCGCATTACACATTGATTCGAACAATGAGTAAACTAATGCAGCATGCTTCAAAGAATGGGCATAAACAAGAATTCTGCAGAAAATGTTTAACAAGAATGCCATCTGTTCAAGCCGCAAGCGAACATAAGAAACATTGTATCGGCCCAGTTGACTGTAATACAGAACTAATTACGCCCCCGCCTGGATCTAAAGTTAGTTTTAAGAACTGGAAAAAACTGCAACATTCCATACGTAGTTTACGCAGACTTCGAGTCGCTTATTGTTCCTTATGAAGGGCCAGCGCCACAAAAACTTCGAAAAACAGTCTTAATGAGTAATCATCAGATTTGTTCATTTGCTTTCATTGTTGTTAGGTCGGATGGCGCTCATTCAAGGCCAGAATTATACAGAGGACCAGATGCGGCTAGAAGATTTTTACAGCGCATGCAGCAAGTGCGTAATGATTGTTCTAATAATCTGAATTTATCTGAAATCATGATGACGTCTGAAGACCAACAACAGTATCCCTCAGCCACTCACTGTTGGATTTGTGGTTTAGGCCTCTCATCAGACGCAGCGAATCCAACAGTAAGAGACCATGATCACATTAGCGGAAAGTTCAGAGGAGCTGCGCACAACAAATGCAATCTTCAACTAAAGTTTGATCCTAAGACATGGAAGCTGCCCATCTTCTTTCATAACTTGCGAGGTTACGACTCCCACCTTATAATGAAAGCAGTGGACGATGCCTTCAGGGTAGCATGCATTGCACAGTCATCAGAAAGTACATGTGTTTCACTTTAAATAACATGTCTTTTATGACTCTATGCAGCACATGATGGGTTCATTAGAGTCGCTGGCTATGTCCTTAAAGTCCTGCCCCAAAAACGGAAGAAAAATTTTGACCCCAACGATTGTTAGAAAGGGCGTTTACCCTTATGAGTACATGAACAGTTGGGAAAGGTTTGATGAAGATACACTTCCACCTAAAGGCGCGTTCTTTTCTAGTCTCAGAGGAAATGACATCAGTGATTCTGATTACCAGCAGCTCAAGAAGCATGGCAGAAGTTAGAGTGTAAAACGATGGGAGACTATCAAGACTCCTACTTAATGGCCGATACATGTTTGTTGGCGGACGTCTTTGAAAATTATAAAGGAAGACCTGCATGAAACATTATAGCCTGGATCCCGCGCATTATATTTCTGCGCCCGGATGAGCTGGGACGCTTTCTTAAAGTTTACTGGAGTAAAGATTGATTTATTGTCAGATTTACCAATGATTCAGATGATTGAAACCGGGTTGCGTGGGGGAATTAGTATGGCATCGCATCATTACTGTAAAGCAAACAACAAATACTTGGACGACTATGATCCGAGTAAAAGGTCTAACTATCTCATGTATTTAGACGCAAACAATCTGTATGGTTGGGCAATGGCGCAATCACTTCCATTACGTAACTTCAAGATGTACACAGGTACGAATAATATTCAAAAGGCATTAAAGTGGTTGAACAGTTTAACGCCTGATCAGCAGCGCGGCTTCATTCTAGAAGTTGACTTAGAATATCCTCATGAACTCCATGACCTGCATAATGACTATCCATTAGCAGCAGAAAGTCTAAAGATGGACCCAAGAGAGCCGCCCAAACTTGTGCCTAATCTTCGGGGCAAAAAAAATTATGTCTGTCATTACAGACTTCTACAATTTTATTTAAGACATGGTTGAAGTTGACAGCTGTTCATCGCATAATTGCTTTTGATCAAGAACAGTTCATGAAACCATACATCATGAAGAACACTGACCTCAGAACTAAATCCACAGATGCTTCAGAAAAAGACTTTTTCAAGTTGATGAACAACAGCTGTTTTGGAAAGACTATGGAGAATCCGCACAAGCGCAAAGATGTCAGATTGGTCACCAAAGAGAACGAAGCAATTAAGCTGACTTCAAAACCTAATTATCAGGACTTCAGAAGATTTCATGATCAGCTTTTTGGCATAATGATGAAAAAAAAGAAAGTCAAATTGGACAAACCTGTATTTATTGGGTTTACCGTTTTAGAATTATCAAAGCTTTTGATGTTAGAGTTTCTTTATGACTACTTTAAGCCCTCGTATCCTGAGTCCAGAGTACTTTACACAGATACAGACAGTTTTGTTATAGATATTCCTACTGAAGACATCTATAAAGACATGGAAACCGAAGTAGCTAAAGGGCATGCGGGGTGGTACGACACATCTGATTACCCTAAAGATTTGCCTTTGCATTCATCCGTTAATAAGGGGGTTTTAAAAAAAAGAAGGAGAATTTCCGAAATATAAAGAAGGGGGGAAAAGGCAAAAGGGCATTTTCGGGGGAAAAAATCATTAAAAAGCGGAATAACCCCGAGTGTTTAGAAAATAAGAAAATTACAAAGAAGATTGTTTGGAAAAAAATTTTCATATTCAACGAAAACTCATTTTTAAAGAAACAAAAAAACAGTTTCAAAAATATAATAAAACAAACAAAAAAGGGGGTTTTTTGGGGCATAGATTTTATAGGGGGGGGGGGGGAAATTTTAAAAAAGGGGGGGGGGGGGGGGGGGGGGGGGGGGGGTTTTTTTGTTTTTTTAAAATTTTGGGAAACTTTTGGCAATTTTTTATTTTCTTTTCACAAAAGATCGGGGCTTTTTGGTGTGCCCCCTTTTGTTTCCGGGGGTTATTTTTTAAAAAAAAAACACCCAAACCCCGGTGGGGTTGGGGTTTTTTCCCCCCCCCCCGGGTAAAAAAATTTATTTTCAAACCAAATGGTAAAGTTTGCCGGTGAAACTCTCTTCAACAGCATTTATTGTTTTTCTTTTGATTGTTTGTACGGGTTTTTAGGCCTTTAAATTCTTCTTTTTCTTGCCCAAACTGGGGGCAGTTTCTAACCCATTCTGGTTGCGGGGTTTGTCAAAAAACTCTCTGTATACTGGAGGGAGAAAATTTTTTCGGCAATTTTTGTTAAAGTTTTAAACTAAAGTGGATCTGGAACCCCCCGGAATCCCTTTTCAAAATTAACTCGTGTTTTCAATAATTGATTCCCTTGGTTTTAAAATTTCTTTTCCATCACAATTTGGGAATCAGCGGGGAAAAGTTGGGGGGCCCGTTGGATATCATTTTGTAGGGCAACAAAACAGCAAAGCACTTTTTTGTGTTAATGGCTCCGCATCTTTGTATCTTAAAGCCATGTCAATGCTGTGAGGGTATTTAAAATTTTTTTCGTCAATCATAGAGGTAAAAATAGAAGACCATTTGAGGGGTGTCGTTATTGTGTTCAAAAAGGCGGTCTCTGTATTGTCGGGTGCGGTAAAAAATTTTGCCAAATCGCTTTTTAGAAAAAACCTTCCTTTGCTGTTTGTTTCACTGACCCCGGGCCGCTTGGCTTAGCTTTTGTTTCTGTGATCCCTTCCAAATCCTTGGCAATAAATAGATTTTTTTCATTTTTTATTCAGCCAATTTATGTGCAACAAAAACACGGGGGTCAACCAAGGCAAAAAACGCGATTTCTTGCATCTTTGTTTTTCTGATGGTTGTAAAAGTCATGAATTTGGTGGGGGCAATGTCGGGACTTTTTTCCTTTTTACTAGATAATTTTGTTTTATTCTTGATAAACATCTTTAAATATGTAAGCTGCATGCCCCTTTTTTTTCAGTTTTCTTAAAAAAACTAACTGTAAAGTCTCTGTTTTCTAGGGGGTCTTGTCGCGCTATTTGCTCCATAGCTTTGTTATGTTTTTTTCTCTCGCCGCATCCCGCATTACTAAACGCAAAATTATTTCCGCTAAAAGCAAGCGCATTCACCACGCGCCACCTATCATCATTACGAGCGAAGCCTTTTTTTTAAATAAATGTATTTTTTATTTACTTTTATACTGCTGGAAATTCCTGCTGACTAGAAAATCTTTCGTGGCAACCGAACGCAATATACAATCAGCTTTGCGAATCCTCAAAGTCTGTTTGCCAAGACGCTGGTTTAATTCTTAACAGCTTTTACCAAGCATTGAGATCCTACCTTAGACCCCAAAACACAAGGTATACAAGGTTGGTAACAGTTTTTTCGGTGCTCATTTTTTTAAAAAAAAAATAATTAAAATAATAAAAAACATGAACACGATGATCTACTACAGTTAAGGGGCGGCCAAACCCTTTCCTGAACTTATGAATGCCCCAATTTTGATGCCCAAGCTATTATGCCAAAAAAAGGGAGGGGCTGTATTCTTTGGCACGGGGGAAACAAAACATTTTCCTCGAACTGTTTTCACATTAAACAGATTCAACAATGTCGCCGAAGACTTTTTAAAGTACATAAACGGTAAAAAACGCAGCTGGGGTCTAAAAAGGTAAAAAGTGGGGGCAAAGGGTTCTTATTTCACTAAACTATCATAGATTTGCCCCCTTTGTTCTGACAAGTTTTAAGATTTTTAAACGCGATCCTTTTTTAACAAAGCATAGATCTCTGGGGTGGATCTAACTACAATTGGAACATTTTTAATCCCCATTATCATGGGATTAATAATTTTTAAACCATATAGTTTTTTGTTTCCCCTTTTCAAAATGAACGAGCTGGAAAATCACAGAACCAAAAACACTGAATCGGGGTGGAGAAAGTAACCAAGCCAGAAAATCACAAAAAACGCTGAAACAGGTGGGGCCCTTAAAAAAACCGGGGGTGTTTTAAGCAGGAAAAAAAATTTGAGAGTGGGAAAAGACAAAAAAAAATTTAAAGTTCAGAATATGACCATCAAAAAAAAACACCGCCAACGGCCCCGAACAAATTGATTCAATGCCAGCTAAAAAACTCCCTGGCAAAGGGGCCCCAAAGTCTTCAGGAATATTGAAATTTAAAAAATGTTGCCATTTTTGGCGCCCAAATTTTTTTTGTGTTTTTTGGGGGGGGAGTTTTTACGGGTTTAAAAAATATAACCCAAAGGCAACAAAAAAAAAAAGCAATCCCCAAAAAAACTGAACCACAAATGCAAAAAAGACAACGCACCCAAAAACCGCCCCTAACAAAGCATCATTTTGATCCCTTTCAAAGGGAAAAATATTTTTAAAAACTTAATTTTAAATTTTTTTAATAAAATAATCATGGGGTATTATAAAATGAAAAGTCAATAAATAAAGACATGGACTATAAAAGACATTTCCCCTAGACCCAAAATTTTAATCAAGCGGTTCTTTGGATTAAGAATTCTTTAAAATCTATGCAAAACGCTGAGCAAGGGAACCTCAAAGAGAAAGCTTTTTTTTAGGCGTGTTGTACTATATTAGGCATCTACTATTTTAAATAAAAATATTGTATTTTTTTTTATAAATTTTAAGATAACTTGAAAAAACTTGGTTTGTACTTAAAGGATGACTTAGTTTTGACTTGTGGGGACTAATCAAGAACTTAATCAAGAACTTTTTAAGAACTTGAAGAACTTAAATTAAAAAAATTAATTAAGAACTTGGTGACTTAATTAAAAACTTAATTAAGAACTTGGGGTGACTTGGGGGGGGAGGGGTGGGTAACAGAGTTTTTTTTTTGTCATTTAACACCACTTGGGGCAAAGGGAGTGCTTGCGTTTTTGTATGCATTGGCTCTTTTGTTGCAAGTTCAAAGCACCACCAAGGATTTAACAAAAGCCCGATTAAAAAAAACAAGACAAAGTATAAAGTACAAAAAGGCAGCCTAAAAGTTTTTTAACAGGGCTAGAAGCAGGGGCGTTTAAGCGGGGAAGCTGACCAAAGCGACAAAGCAGCAAAAAAGTTTATCTCACTCTGAAACGGGGGTGGGGGGGGGGGGGGGGGGGGGGGCCCTTTTTCCGCTCAGGGTGGGGCGTGAAGAAAGGCTTGCCACTGTGACCCCTTTAAAACCCTCTGGGTGAGCGTGGGAAGAAACGGCTTGCCACTGTGACCTTTACCGTCAAAAGGGTTTTGAAGGTGGGGGGAAAAAGGCTTGCACTGTGACCTTGGCCCCTCAGGGGGGAGCGTTAGTTCTCTGACGCTTGCCCCGTTTGCTTGCCCTCTTTTTCAACCCGGCTTTCAATGGGTTTAGCAGATTTTCAGCAGTAATTGCTGAGCCCAAACTTTTGGCAGCTCTAACGCCCTAGTATAAACCGATGAATTTAAAGCATTTTAGAAGACCCAACCCTATCTAGTTTTTTTGCCAAAAATTCGAAAAACGCCATTCAGTTGATAAGGGCACCCTTGAAGCAGATAAATGGTTAGAATTAAAAAGTAGAAAAGTATACACACTTACACAGATCAGCTTGCCCCAAAAACACGAACGTGTTAAAAATCAATCAAGTCTAAAAAAACTGAAAACTTTTTACTTGGGGGGAACAGCAAAAATGTTTCAAAAAAAGTTTTTTTTGCATACGAATCAGCCGTGTTTACCTCCGCCTTAAGAAATGAACGCCATGTTTTTTTTAAACATGGCTTTAGGTCTCAAGCCCGCTCCCAACAATCAACCGTATGGGTTTTTTTTGCTTCGGGGGGCTTTCAACAATGCGGCGCCATTTTTTAGTAAGGGGCCCACTCATCGATAGCAAACCGTTTAAAACGGCTACATCTTGTTCATTTCCTTGAAACCCAAAAAACCCTTTAAATGTCGTTTATTCCAAAGCATTAGTTCACTTTTTTTGTTTTCTAAAAACAATCTCCCCGGGTTTTACAACATGTTCCCTAATTCTTTCAACAAATACTCTAACAAGCAGTTAAAGTAAAACTTATGGCCCAAATATCACAAACCTTTTTTTCAGTAACGTTTTTGCCATTTTAAAATAACACAATTAAAACACGTATACACCAGAGCGCAGTCAAAACGCAACCCCTTGTGCGGGAGTCCGAGCAAACAATGCAACCCCCGGGCGTGTCACGCGAAGCCCGATCGGGGGTGTCGCGTGGCAATCAAATTTTTCCCAAAAACATTTTCTGTGCAATGGGGCAACCCCCCGAGTTGCTTTTGTTTACACAGCGCAGGCTAGGCCTGGTTCAACTGCCGCGAGCCGTAAATAAATGATCAGGTTTTAGCCCCTGTTTTGCCTGTTTGACAAATTTTGTAGGAGAATTTTTCAAAAAAGTGTGCGGATTTTAGACTTTAATTGAGAAGAAAGAAAGGAAAAGTGTGCGTGTGTGTGTGTGTGGTGTGTGTATGTTGTGTGTGTGTGTGTGTGTGGTGTGTGGTGTGCGCAACGAATTTTGGAAACGCAAAAAAAACCCTAGTCTAGGCTCCGTGTCTAAATGAAAATTCACCAAAACAATCCTTCGACAGCCCTGCGCCCCCCTACCTATGGCGCCATAATACGGCCATAGGACCCTCCCGGGGGACTGCCTGCCACAAACCCCAAGCCCCTAATTAGGGTTTTTCGCCGGTTCTCAGCCAAGTTTTAGTTTGGTGACTGTCCCGCAAAAATGATGGTATTAAAAATGACTGTATGCGCGAAAATGATTAGGAAAACATAGTTTGAAGTCTTACTTGTCAGAGAACGTATAAATGCCAATCCTGGGTCACTTTCGCCCGAAAACTGGTTTGAGGGCGAAAGTGAGTCAGGATTGGCATTTATACGTTCTCTGAGACAGACAGACAAGCAGGCATACAGAGTGTGTGTGTTTTTTCCTCTGAGGTCAATATATGTGCACGCCTGCTGGTGTCTAAATTTCTGTTGTGCACGTGCACATATGGAAGATCGGATCTGCACGTCAAAGACACTGTGATCCGTGTAACTTCGCCTCACAGGCACTGGGCACGTCTTTTTCACCTCCGAGGGAAACTGAAAGCGGATTTCCCTCCCCTTTCCGCTTACCCT
>JAFLJL010014216.1:42295-48622 GCA_018398815.1 Conus ventricosus | reverse complement strand
TTCTAGGTGTGGGAACCTGGAATTTGGTTGAATCCTCAGGGTTTATGCTAAATTTGGACTGAAGAGTTTGTGGTGCTAAACCTGATGCAATTTTTTTGCATTAGCTGACATTTGTTGACAGCAAAATTTCTTGTAACGGAAGAGCCCCGCTTTAGTATAATCCCTTCACTAAGACTAGATGATTTTAATAGAACTGCTTTAAGTGCTCTTTTGTAGACACTCTTAAGAGGTTTCATGGCATTAGCACTGCAGAATCAAATTTGTGTTGAACAATAATTGATTGAAGAGAGAAACATGTGCGTGTAGGAACAATTTCTGGCATGAAGGTTTAAGAAATGCTTAATCTTGCACAGCTGATATGTTTGTCTGGATATTGATTTACATAAACTGCGAAGGTGATGAGACCAAGAAAGATTATTATCAACATATACACTAGAACTCGATGGCTATCCACACTTCAATTTCCTGATTATTGATAAAAACAGATGGGGGCTGAGGAGAGAGGAGAGAGAGAGAGAGAGAGAGAGAGTGAGAGAGAGAGAGAGGAGAGAGAGAGAGAGAGTTACATTCTTTTGTAAAATATTAACATACAACAAGCTGCAAAAGATGATAATCTTTATTTGTGTATCAATTTTTTTTTACATTTAGGCCTACCTGAGAGAGAGAGAACGAACGAACGAACGAACGAACGAATTTTTATTTTCAGAGGGTAATGGAATAAGCATCACTAATTTTTTTACATCTAGCCCTCGGGGCCCAAAAGAAATTTAAGAAAGGAAAAGAAAAAAAATATTGATTTTAATGGAAAATAACTCTTAAATATGAAATATAAAAATACAAAAGGACACAAAAATATATGTACAGAGGGAACACCGACAGAAGGTGTGGGAGACGGTGGGGGTGGGAGTGGGATGGAGTGGGATGGGGGACAATTAAGAATAACAGGAGGGGGGATGAAAGTAAAGGAAGAACTGATAAGGAAATGAAACATTTTCACAGAGCAGTTATTGGTACATCTTTGGGAAAAGTGGTGTAAGATCAGACAGATACATCAAGTACGTAAAAAGATTGGATTTAAACTTACTAGTGTTTGGTTCGTTTTTTAGTTTTTCTGGGATATTATTTCACAGCCAGCCCCCAGAATAAGCCAGGCTTGATTTGCATAAATTAATTGATGGGAAAGGGAGATTTATTTTATGCGAATGTCGATGATCATTAGAAGTAAACATATTCATTAAATAGAAAGGAGCACTGCTGTGTAGTATTTTATGCCTGAAGAGTGCTTTATTGTACAATA
The DNA here is from genome assembly GCA_018398815.1 of Conus ventricosus. NCBI lineage: Eukaryota > Metazoa > Mollusca > Gastropoda > Neogastropoda > Conidae > Conus > Conus ventricosus. Next base: position 47,325 of record JAFLJL010014216.1, on the reverse strand, counting down.
GTTTGGTCTTGAATGGAAGGATACCTGCTCGTACATAATCAGGGTGCCCTAGCGAGGGTTCATCAATTGTTATTTTGACAGCTCTCTTGTATATACTAGTCAATGGTTTAAGCAACTTATTGCTAGCTAAATCCCAGAGTGTCGAGGCATAGTCAATATTTGGTTGAATATAAGTTTGAAAACATAATTTTCTGGTGTGATAATCTGAACAGTTTTTTTTAAATTTTCCTGAGCTGATACAGTTTTACGGCAGGATTTTTGGAAAGAAGTTCTAAATGTTTCGACCAAGATAGGTTGTTGTCGATTGCTATTCCTAAGACTCTGTGATTAGAAACCTCTTTGAGTTTTTCGTTACCAGTATAAAGGATTGGCAAGTCTTCGGTTACATTTTGACGTTTTTGCCTTGTTGTAATCAACATGAATTGAATGACAACTTCGTGTCATCTCCGTAAATTTAATGTCCGCAAAAATGCATTTGATGATTGCTTAAACCGAGAGAAAGAGAGAGAGAGAGAGAGAGAGAGAGAGAGAGAGAGAGAGAGAGAGAGAGAGGACAGACAGAGCAGACAGAATTATACGTGGTAAGAGTTTAATCGCTGACCCATGACACGACGGAAATCGATTTGCAACAGGGGAAACAAAAGACGTAGCTTCGCACATCGCCATTCAATGGTTGTCATAATGTTGCCGGTAAAAAGTCAAATGTTGATATGTAGGAGGAGCCATCTTCTTCGTCTTTATAGTGCAAATCACTGGTGTACTGACGCCAGCATTGCGTGTAGATGTACCTCTTGCCGCCACAGGCCCGCCACGTTTTCTCTCTAATAGAGCCCCAAGGGTGCCGCTAGGTGATTGTCTGTTAGTCTCTCTCTCTCTCTCTCTCTCTCTCTCTCTCTCTCTCTCTCTGGTTCAAGCAATTATCAAATGCATTTTTGCGGACATTAAATTTACAGAGATGACACGAAGTTGTCATTGTGACACAAAAACCCCAAGTCATTAAGCTAAGTTAGAAAATTATTCGACCACTTTTTTGTTTCGATATTTTGAATATAAACTTTTTTTTCTCCTTTGAAATCTTGTTGAGAAACGTGATTAGAAAAAAAAAAAAAAGCTGTAAGTCGCGTCTCTAGAAAGTGAAGTCTCACATTCCGTGTTTTTGATCAGTCAATAATCCTCTTTTAGGAGTTAGGCCAGTCGCGCACGCATGCACACGTGCACGCGCGCTCACACATACACACCCCCACCACGCAAGCACACACGCACACACACACACACGCGCGCATATACACACATGCATACACACACGCACACGCATACACACACGCACACACACACGCATACACACGCTTTTATTTGGGGAAACTGGAACAGGGGGTGGGTGGAGAAATGGGTATGGGGTGAAGGATGAGGGGATAAAGGCATGCGCGCGCGCGCGCGTGTGTGTGTGTGTGTGATATTAATCAAATTGTTGATTGATTTAAACGCTGCATATGTCAGCCTCCATTTAGGCTAACAGTCGTTGACAATCCTTACCCTCGCTCTATACCTGCACGTTGAACCAAGGCACTGAAAGTGCATTTCAATTTAGGGGAAACAATCGTGGAGAGTGAGAATGTAGATGACAATGGCCACCTCTCATGGGACGTTGGTAGTTCAAATGTAAGGAAAAATGATAGGAAATCATTAGAAACCTCGCCTTGGCTTAAGGCTGTGCCAGACCAACTGACATAGGCTACCGCCTTGGCTTAAGGCCGTGCCAGACCAACTGACATAGGCTACCGCCTTGGCTTAAGGCTGTGCCAGACCAACTGACATAGGCTACCGCCTTGGCTTAAGGCTGTGCCAGACCAATTGACATAGGCTAGAACACCAAGGTTACATCAAAATGTTGTTATGTTCTGCATACGACAAAAAAGCAGAAGAGGACACAAAACAAAGTGTGAAGTAACGCAGATTTAATGCACGACACAAAACAGGACAAGAAATTTTCGGCAATATGCCTTCCTCAGCGACAAAAAAAATACAGACATAAACACACGCACGTGTGTATGTTCTGCATATTTATGCGGGTATTGTCTTCAGTCGTGACAAGCTCCTGGAATAACATTATCAGTCTCCAAAATCCCCGAAGTCGGAGTGTGGCTGCCCACGTGGCGGGGGTAATCAAAAACGGTCACACACGTAATGTTCTCATCCCTAGCTGATGCATTTGTACCATAGTGTTCAAGTGTTTCGGCTGTTCGGATGATCCCTGGTGTCTTTTAGCCAGGGTACGACGACAACAACAACAACATTAGAAACTGTTTCATTTCAGACATCCAGCTCTTTATAAGGCAGCATGCAAAACGTGAGTGAGGAAGATCAAATGGACTGTCAATGGTGAAAAGCCGAATCTATGATCCTCTTGTTCAAAGTTTGTCTTTGTTCTTCTTTCTTTTAGTGTCCACAATCATTATGTTGATTATTCTGACACTTTTGTGTGTATGACCATTTTTTTATCCCGCCATTAAGGCAGCCATATTCCATCTTCGGGGAAGGTGCACGCTATGTGTAACGTGTCATCCATACCAACGGCCAAACTGGCCTTCTCTTCGGAAAGTTGGTGATGGGATTTTACGTGTGTGCAAGATGTTGTGCGTGCGTTCATACACGGAACCTCGGTTTATAGTCTCATTCGAAGGACTGTGTGGGGGAATGGAGTCGGAGTTGTTTCCCCATCTCTCTTTCGTTTGATGTTTATGTGTCACGTTCCACGAATCGATGAGTTCTGCAAATGTCCACACAGTTGATACTTCATCTCACGTTACCGTTCGTCAAGATGGTTGTTTCATACAGGCAGCCATTATCGTTTAAGAGACTCCCATAGAAACAGGGGAGAATACACATGCACATGGAATGTTTTTTTTTCTTTCAAAAGGGGTGTATTCCTTCCCTTTAGTTCCAGATCGGAGGTCAGCGCGCGAGCGGTGTGGTGTGTGTGTGTGTGTGTGTGTGTGTGTGTGTGTGTGTGTGTGTGTGTGTGTGTGTGTGTGTGGTGCGTGCGTGCGTGCGTGCGTATGTGTGTGTGTGTGTGTGTGCGTTGTGTCCAGTTGCGAGTGTTTGTTTGTTGGTTTTTGTCTTTCTTTGTTGTCTTTTTTTGTTTGTCTTTCTTTGTTTTTTTTCTTTTTCGAACCTAAGAAAAGGCACACGTTTCATATTCTTGAACTGAATCACTCGCTTAGCGTTTGTAGGACAGTCGATGCGATAATTCATTTTCATTCCTGTTACTTGAACATCTCTCTCTCTCTCTCTCTCTCTCTCTCTCTCTCTCTCTCTCTCTCTCTCTCTCTCTCTGTGTCATTCACTCATATTCGTTGCTGCTACTTGAACATCTCTCTCTCTCCCTCTCTCTCTCTCTCTCTCTCTCTGTGATATCCAGACGTAGATAATTACTTAGCAACCAAACGTGGCGGACTGTTGGGTGCACAAAGTCTTGTGGCCAATAGCAACATTTGTTAGAAGGCTTGCTCTTGCAGCGGCAGGCTCTCCGTAAAGTGTTTTCCTCAATGTATTCCTGCTACTGTCATTATTTTGTGTTGAGCAGGGAACGGTATGCTTTTTTTGCTTAATTATTTGTTTCATCGTTTTTTCTCTCCTCCAGATGCAGTTAGCCTAAATGATGTGCCAGCACGCAAGTCTCAGTGGTTGCTGACGGTGCTGCAATGTAACTCACCATTCTTAGGTTTTTCAATAGATAATGACCACTCGGACAGTTGGTACATTTTGACTTGCCATCCCGTTTGGATTGTTAAGCACAGGGTTCAGAATTTGCTCTGGGAGTGGTCACTCGTTGACCATTATTTTGTTGACGACTTACGCCTTGGGTGGCGGTTGCGTTGACCTTTGCCCTCCACTGGCTGCCTTATGAGGCAGCAGTCTTGGCAAGTTTCAGGGCTTCACGGGCTGAGCAACACTGTTTTAACCACCAGCCGAACCTGTCTGCCATATTGCGAGCGGATAGTTGGCACATAAAGACAGTGTTCTATTCGGGTTTCGCACTCTGTCAAAACTAAACGTCTAGGAATATTTCCCTCTTCAGGCTATCTTCCCTTATCAACATCCATCAAAATCGCAGATCAGGAGTTGAAAAAAAAAATCCATGCAAGGCTTACTTCCCTTCTGCAAAGGCGCTTGGTTCACTGGCGTCGATTCAATAACAAATCGATTACACTTAGTATTCATTAACTCAACATGCAGAGAATTGAACAAACTCAATTGCACCCGCAAAGTAGAAGCGCATGCGACAAGTTAAAAAATCGGCTCTATGCGGAAACGACTTACGACGCTTCTCCCGTACAGCGACGATCGGCAAGGGTAGACGTTTGTCACCTGGGCTGCATACCCAAGTTTATGGGCAGGTTTGTACATTGGTTTTAAAGCATCATTGTCTTACTGTTAATGTTGACCGCTGGCAAAGTTTTGATTCTGCACTGACCTCACAATGACTTCAGTTTCTTCGTTTGAACGGTGACGTTCGCACAGAGGAAGCGCGCATACAGCAAGGTGAAAGGTCAGATGTTGTCCATGTTCCAGCAGTGTGTCATGCGTGTGGCTGGCAACGTCTGCGGTGTGTGGTATGTCTGAACACGGTATTATTATTATTATTATTATTATTATGAAGAAAAGAAACACCCGAAGGTGCTGGGGAGGACCAGAGAAGCACTGTCTTCACCTGCCTTTAGAGCAGTCCTGTACCACCCTGGAGGCCTGCGCTGTGTTGACGATGGGTACAAAGATCGACCAAGTACTCTCTGAGATATTCGTAAAGAAGAAAAAACCGTTACAGGCCGTTACAGCGTTAGTAACGGCTATAGCGGTAAACTAAAACATCGGGCATCATTCGTGACCCATAATGAACATACCTACATATTTTCAGAAAGATCAGCCAGTAGTTTTGTCTGGAGCGAGTGAAATACATTTTGACCACGGACACACAGACAGACAGACATTATTATTATTATTATTATTATTATTTTGTATTGGTATCTCCT
>JAFLJL010014216.1:29795-37295 GCA_018398815.1 Conus ventricosus | reverse complement strand
TCCTGTAGACGTTGTCTTCAGGCTTGACTGGGCCCTCAGGGTTTGACCCTATTCGGGGTTCCGCAGCGACTGGGAAAATAACGTCACGGCGCTTGACGTGAAACACAGTGGCGTTCTCAGCTTGGTTAACGAGAAGGGCTTTCGTTCGCTCTACGGAGGGGCTCTTCGGGTCTTGATCCTCTGTCAGCAGGACGGATCCTCCTGGCCGTTCCTGGCTGTGGTGAAGTCCTGGCGTGGGTAGAGGTGGTGCGTCGGTAGGGACTGGACAGATGGCCAGTCCCGCCTCGGTGTTTGTGTCCTCGAGGATGTTGCCGCACCACACTTCTGTTTGCTCCTGAATGGACTCCACCAGAGAGTACTAGCTTCCAGGAGGTCGTGTGCTGACAGGGAGACTCCGGCAGGATCTGTAGCCTTGTCACTCCGGAGAACCTAGAAATGCGCTGCTACTACGGCCATGTAAAATTCCTTCTAACCGTTTACTCGAGTGTCCTAGCAACTCCTACACTCGTGCACACAGCGACCAATCAACTCCCTACACTTGTGCACACAGCGACCAATCAGGGTGCTGAAGAGGACTGGCTGAGCCTGGCCTCCCCAATCACACAGCTCTTGGAACACTCTGATGCATATTACAGTTCTGAGTGAAGCTTTTACGCAACCTGTTACGTATTTCATTCAGAACCGTGTTCCAAAACAACGCAGCACAAAGTATGGGTTTGTCTCAAAGACAGAATGGGGCTTGGTGTCTGACAACAGAGTTGTCAGGCACTGAACTTCGACTGGTGTTAGAGTGTCTAGGGGGTGCCTGACTATTTGTTCGAATTTGGTCTCTCGCCGCGACTCTCTCATTCGATTCAGTTACTGAAGTCAAAATGTAAATTAACCACACATTTATTTAAATACACAAGCATGCACATAGCAAAATTATTAAATCATAGACTAAAACAAGTCCTTCACTTTGACTACAGCGAGTCCTTCCTTTTTCTGTTCATGTTCTTGTGGGCAAAAACAAAAGAAAAAAAAAAACTATGCAGTTCTGGCCTGTCTAGCCAGCACACATCAGTTCCTGTCGTCGTGGAAGATTCCTGGTCAGTCGACGTTGTCGTGACCCTCGATCATCGGTCCTGTAGACGTTGTCTTCAGGCTTGACTAGGCCCTCAGGGTTTGACCCTATTCGGGGTTCCGCAGCGACTGGGAAAATAACGTCACGGCGCTTGACGTGAAACACAGTGGCGTTCTCAGCTTGGTTAACGAGAAGGGCTTTCGTTCGCTCTCCGGAGGGGCTCTTCGGGTCTTGATCCTCTGTCAGCAGGACGGATCCTCCTGGCCGTTCCTGGCTGTGGTGAAGTCCTGGCGTGGGTAGAGGTGGTGCGTCGGTAGGGACTGGACAGATGGCCAGTCCCGCCTCGGTGTTTGTGTCCTCGAGGATGTTGCCGCACCACACTTCTGTTTGCTCCTGAATGGACTCCACCAGAGAGTACTAGCTTCCAGGAGGTCGTGTGCTGACAGGGAGACTCCGGCAGGATCTGTAGCCTTGTCACTCTGGAGAACCTAGAAATGCGCTGCTACTGCGGCCATGTAAATCTCCTTCTAACCGTTTACTCGAGTGTCCTAGCAACTCCCTACACTCGTGCACACAGCGACCAATCAACTCCCTACACTTGTGCACACAGCGACCAATCAGGGTGCTGAAGAGGACTGGCTGAGCCTGGCCTCCCCAATCACACAGCTCTTGGAACACTCTGATGCATATTACAGTTCTGAGTGAAGCTTTTACGCAACCTGTTACGTATTTCATTCAGAACCGTGTTCCAAAACAACGCAGCACAAAGTATGGGTTGGTCTCAAAGACAGAATGGGGCTTGGTGTCTGACAACACCCCCACCTTAAGTCGAAAATCTCATTTTCGATAAACTACACCAAGACACATTCTCTGCGAGACAAACACATGCCTATCAACAAGTAAATCTCTCGACAAAACTCCCTGTGTTTTGCCGAGAAGGACACACCCCTTTTCTAAATTTTAACGTCACGAGTTGCGTCATGCCAATCTCCACTGACGTATTTATCTATCCTCGTCACCACCTGACGTCAAATTTCCTGCCTCGCGCAGGCCTGGACGGCGGAGAAACCTTCACTGATCTCCCTTTGCGAACCTGTGCAATTTCATAATGAGAAAAGTGCACTTGAAATTCGATATAAAATCAACTTGTCAACGTAGAAACATCATTCTTTCAACACATGAAAGTTCAACCATTGCTCTGACATCGCAATACCAAATCAACAGAGCGCCAAAGGTCTTTTACCAAAATATGCTTCAAAACAACTTAGACTCTAGACCTCATCACTCTCAAACGTGTGAATACGATTTCAGCCCGAACAAAGTTATGTTGGCCAACCAGCACTTCCCAATTTTCATCCGTATTGTAGTCCAGCATTCACACCTTCCGAAAACTGGTACACCCTCGAGTTTGCTTCCTAGAATCACAATGGCAAGATCACGTAACTGCATCAGCACCACCATACGTGCACAGTTACTCCGTGTTCCCCTCATGGAACAATGAACACCGTACCTTCCCCTCTCAGGTGTAGACACCAATATAATGCTGCTCCTTGCAGCTCGCAACAACCTCGTTGCTACCCACGACTGCCAAAACAGTCTATAACCAGCATGCTGTAGCTTGACTACATACACCCGTAGCCTATACTCACTACAACGTACTCTGACTACATCCACCCGTAGTCATAAGGCACAAACTATGTGAGGACAGTTCTCCGAGTTTTTACTAAGACTACACAAACTGATAAACCACAACCTGGTTTTATAGGAGTAACCTCAAACTTGCCGGCGCCAACGTCACACCTGCTGTTAGACTTACAACATTAAAATGCGCGACTCTTGTTTCGGGTACGGCTGCGTCGATCCTGGGATCGAGAACGTCTTCGACGATCTCTAGATCCTTGATCTCGAGTAACTTCGCCTCCTGCGAGGGGGCGAGTAACCACGGCGTCCAGACCTGCTGTTGCGAAAACCACCACCCAACGATTGTCAGGACAATCCCTGGCCCAGTGACCAGACCGGTGGCAGCGGTAGCATTCATCATAGCTCAAAGGTCTGCGCGGACTGCCTTTGGCCCATTCAACGATGATACTTGAGCCACAAACGTCACGCCCATTCTTATACTTGATACAATCCTCGGCATCTCTGTAGTCTTCAAAGTCCACAAAAGCATAAGCAACTTCAACTCCATATTTTACTTCGCATCTTGTTAGACGACCATAAGGTTCAAAGATTTCTTCTAAATCACGTGTACGGGTTGTTTTACTTAATCGGCCAACAAATAATTGGCCTTCCCGTCGCGACATGATGGCAGCCTTGTCAAATAAATGACGCAAGTTCCTGTCACGCTTCTGTTTCTCAGCCCGTGTTTGAGGAGTCATGGACATTATTGGCTCTGAAGTCGTCTTCAGACTTTTGGGTTCCTTGTCGCTTTTTGTCTGTGCGCGCGTTACGACCGCGGCACTCTCTGTGTGCGCATAAACAGGTACTTTTGTCACTACCTCCTTGCCATCTACTTCCATTTTACATTCATTTCCAGTAACACCGGTTTGACAGGTCGGTCCATAACTAGTACTTCGGCCTTACCGTCGAAGTATGGTGTATTCATATTCACTCTGGCTAAAGGTAGGGTTTTCTTCACACTGGACATAGCCAGTGTAACCTCCCTTGTTTCTCCTGTGAGACAACTGACCGGAACAAGTTGACTGTCTACCACGGTTAGAGTAGCGCCAGTATCTCGCAGAGCTGAGACAGATTTACCCTCTACCTCAACTGTGCACTCTGGATTGAACGGAATCCGTTGACATTCTTCACGCAGTGGTGACTTTCCAGTCACGACCATCGCGGACACTATAGTAAGCGCGGCAGCTGTCTTTTCGGGTTTTCTCTCCCTTGCTTTGCAGTCGCGTGCTAAATGTGGGCCGCCACATTGATAACAGCGTAGACGCCGTGCACTGAAGTCACGAGCGTAGTTTCTACGATCCTCGGTCTCAGTCATTTCTGTACCACTGAATCTACGCTCATTACTTGGTGAACTGTTGTGGTTTCCTTTGTATTCGCCTTGATTCCTAGAGAAACGCACATGGTGTTCACTACGGCTAGGACGACTGTTACGTTCCTCTGTACGAATGTTTTCAAACACTTCCGCCGCCTTTATAGCTTCATCTTTTGTTGTGGCTTGTTTCTCTCGCACATAGTGTGCTTGATCCGCAGACAATGCTTCTATGAACTTTTCTACAATAAGCATTTCTGCCAGATCTTCCTCTGATTTGCCAGATAGATTTATCCATCTGTACAGATAGGTGTCCAGTCTATCCCACAACATTCTGACGTCTTCCTGTTGTTCTTTCCTAGCGGTTTTGAACCTCTTTTTGTACTCACTAGCTGACAGGTGAGATCTTTTAAGCAAAGTGTCTTTGATACAGTCATAATCACCCATAGACTCTCTAGGGATTTTTACAAAGATCTCCTCGCTTTACCCTGGAGCAAAGGTGCTAGACGAATGGCCCATTCCTCTCTCGGCCAATCATTCAGCTCCGCCACTCTCTCAAATTGAGACAGGTACACGTCAATATCATCTTTATCCTCTAGGAAAGGCAATTTAAGTTTCGCGCCGCCACTGCCGTTGCCGTGAGAAACGGCGCTGGTGTGTGAGGCTGTTTTATGAATGTTTTCGTCTGCCTCTATTCTTCTCATTTCCAGCTCAGCTTCTATCCTATGCTTTTCCATGCGCTCCGTGGCTTCGCGCTCTTCCCTAGCTGCGTCTAGTTTGCGCTGCTCTGCACGCTCCGCGGCTTCAGACTCATTTTTGCGCATGTCTTTTATATAGTCAGCGAGGTCCTTACCAGTTAGACCTAGGGACTCACCCTCAGACTTAAACCTGGCAAAATCGCTTGCCATCTCTACATGTGCAGTACCTGAGTCTACGCCCTTGCGCGGCATGTTTCTTTAAAGTTTGTTAGGCTATTTATGTGTACTCACTGAACTACACTAGGCCCAGTAGGTATGCTTCTAAAGGCGTAATAGTGACGTCAAACAACAACCTTCACGTAAGTATGATCAGATTACGTCTTTCTTCTTTTTTACGCAACTTCAATGTTTCCAAGTTCAGTGAACTACTTTAAGGTACTGTTGACTACCTACGATAGATAGATCTAGATATATGAACAAACTGGAATGCTTGACTTGCTACAGAAACTTTTCTCTCTGGGCACTTTATCTTGCTGCCACTGCAGCTTCACAGACGTAATACAGATTATTCTTCTAATCTCTTTGTCATACAATACGTCTGTATCATAATTCTTAACTATCCGAATAGGGTCAACTTAGATCCACAGCGGTCAAACTATAGGTGCATTACGTTAGGCAGGCCACAGCATAAACATTCATTTAAGACATCATTTATTTAACTAAGAGATCAAACCTCACTGTTTGGGGTGTGTAGGTTCGTTCCTCCTTCAGTTATGTGCTTGGTGAGGTAGAGTATTGTGATGCCCTGTGTCAGATCTTCCGTGGGCACCACCCGACCTCCCGCAACTGAATCGAGAGAGAGACGGGGAGATTTAGATTCGAAATATTTGGGATGGAATCCCGGACGAGCCCCCAGTTGTCAGGCACTGAACTTCGACTGGTGTTAGAGTGTCTAGGGGTGCCTGACTATTTGTTCGAATTTGGTCTCTCGCCGCGACTCTCTCTTTCGATTCAGTTACTGAAGTCAAAATGTAAATTAACCACACATTTATTTAAATACACAAGCATGCACATAGCAAAATTATTAAATCATAGACTAAAACAAGTCCTTCACTTTGACTACAGCGAGTCCTTCCTTTTTCTGTTCATGTTCTTGTGGGCAAAAACAAAAGAAATGTGTTGGTGCGTGAGTCGGAGAGCACCTCCGTTATTATTGATGTAGGCTTGGCAGCGAAGAGATGACCATGTATTAACTGCGCATGTGAGATTGTATGCATAGTTGGTTTAAGTAATGATGTTAAGAATGCATTCATCTCAAGTGTGGCTTGTGCATGGGAAAATTATTAAGATATGTGGAAGATGTACATGGACGAATGAGATCTGTGTGAATGCATCTGGGTAAACAAGAGCAATCGTATTTGTAGAATTATATAAGAAAATAGAACCTGTATTTCCTAGTATTAGGGAAGGGCGGGTATATATTTATGTTGTAGATAGGGTCAAACCCTGAGGGCCCAGTCAAGCCTGAAGACAACGTCTACAGGACCGATGATCGAGGGTCACGACAACGTCGACTGACCAGGAATCTTCCACGACGACAGGAACTGATGTGTGCTGGCTAGACAGGCCAGAACTGCATAGTTTTTTTCTTTTGTTTGGCCCACAAGACATAAACAGAAAAAGGAAGGACTCGCTGTAGTCAAAGTGAAGGACTTGTTTTAGTCTATGATTTAATAATTTTGCTATGTGCATGCTTGTGTATTTAAATAAATGTGTGGTTAATTTACATTTTGACTTCAGTAACTGAATCGAATGAGAGAGTCGCGGCGAGAGACCAAATTCGAACAAATAGTCACGCACCCCCTAGACACTCTAACACCAGTCGAAGTTCAGTGCCTGACAATAATAATGATGATGATAATGAAGTAATGATGATGATAATGAAGGAATAATAATAATAATGATAACAACAATAATAAAACTAATGATAATGGTGATGATTATGATGAGGATGATAATAATAGTAAATGAAAGTCGATAACAGTAATAATCATGACAATAACGATGACATTATGACAACATTATTAGCTTAATCATCATCAGCAACAACAGCAACAGCAGCAGCACCACCACCACCACCTCTCATTCTCCGCCCCATGCCTACCCCCACCGCTTGTTCCACTTGGCCAAATGAAAATCCAAAACACAATTAACATTTTTCGGCATCTTAAACAAACAAACAAACAGCTCAACAGCCAAAGGGGTAACAACCTCGAAATTTTGGATTCAAAACACAGTGTTGTGAATTCTTCTTCTTCTTCTTCTTCTTCTTCTTCTTCTTCTTCGTGTGTGTGTGTGTGTGTGTGTGTGTGTGTGTGTGTGCGTGTGCGTGTGCGTGCGTGCGTGCGTGCGTGTGTGCGTGTGTGCGCGTGCGTGCGTATGTGCGTGCGTGCGTGCGTGCGTGCTTGCGTGTGTGTGTGTGTGTGTGTGTGTGTGTGTGTGTGTGTGTGTGTATGCGTGTGTGTGTCTGTGTGTGCGTGCGTACGTGCGTGCGGTGTGTGTCTGTGTGTGCGTGGGTACGTGCGTGCGGTGTGTGTGTGTGTGTGTGTGTGTGTGTGTGTGTGTGTGTGTGTGTGTGATCGTAAAGTAGGGTCACTAAATAATCAAAATAATTCCACACTCCCCTCTCTTTGCCCCCTCCCCACTTCTCCTACAGTACTACACACACAAACATTGTGGGTCATTAAAAA
>JAFLJL010014216.1:12962-28795 GCA_018398815.1 Conus ventricosus | reverse complement strand
TTTTTTCAAAAAAAATTTGGGGTTCATCTTTTAATTTTTCTGTGGCTGGGGGGTAATCTTTGGGGGAATCATTCAAAAGGATTTTCAAAGTCTACTTCCAAGTTTAGTCCTATTGGTTTATCGGCGGAAGTCTGAAACATACCTAACACGTTTTAAACTATGGGGCCCCCTTTATATTGTAAATTTCTCATGGAAGGGGCTGACTCATGGCCCCCATACGATTGTTGGCATCTAAGTACATTAGATGTTAGATGTTTAGTGGGATCATAGTCGTCTAAATACTTGTTGTTGCTTTGCAGTAAGGATGACAGGCCGGCCATGCTAATACCCCCCCTCAGCCCATCTTCAATCATCTGAAGTGTGGGTAGATCAGAAATAAGTCAATCTGAATGTTTGTAGATTTTAAGAAAGATCCCAAGAAAGGCCTGGGGCAGAGATGTAATGTGATGAGTCTAAGCTGTAATTTTTCATGCATGTTGTCACGAGTTTGTCACGAGGCCTACGACGTTCGACCCCACCTAGGGTGGGGGAATTACTTATTTGTTTATTGTCGTTGCTTTTTGTTGTGTATCCGTCCCTTAGGGTGGCTTGTGGTGCAGTTGCACCTTGGTGTGGTTCAGCTCAACTTCGGTCTGCTTCTCTCTCTCTCTCTCTAATTCCACCGCCCGTGCTATTCATCCTGCAAGTTCACGGGTGGCCGGTACCTTTCTCTCAAACTTTTCTGTCTATCGGCCTCTCGCCTGTCTTTTTCCTGTCGCACGTGCTTCGTTTCTTTTAGTTTGAAGTATGCTCACTCTGTGAGCAGCATGGCATGTTGGCCGCCATTGCTGACGGAGGTTAGCTCTTGACTCGAGCGGAAGATGTTTTCTGGGGGCGCCTGCTCCAGTCCTGGTTCTTTACCTTATCGCGAGAGTACAGTCATTTATTTTCAATTCCTGCCAGCGGCCTGTAGGAGAGGGACATCTTTCTTCTGTCTCCGCATCTTCGCCTCTGTCCTCTCGACTGGACAGGGGGTAGAGAGAGTCCTTTGACCGCCTCTTCGGGGTCACCCACGGTAGCTGGTAAGCATCAGTTTCGGGTCTGTTTGTTTTGGTTTGTTGGTTGTTAGCCGGCTTAGTCTTCGCTTTGCGCAATTTTCTTTGTTTTCGAAATTGTAAGAGAATATTGTGTGAGACCTTTTCTTTGGTTAATTCCATCTTTAACCTGGCCATTCAAAATTTATTTCCAAATTCTTTCTCCTGTTTATGTGTCTGGTGATGCGGTAGTCGGTGGGGAAGGGAGAGAACCTGGTGATTCAGGGTTGGGAAAACTTGCTTGGTCTCGCTCGTCCGCCCCTGTCACTTTCGCCGGACTTTTATCCTTCGGCCACCGTCTGTTTGTGTGTGCAAGGAGAACGAGTTTTATTTCACGAGCGTGCTTACGCATGATTGTCGTTCGGATGCGTGGTTGGAAATTTGTGTTATTTTGAGATGTGTTTTAAAATGTGACAGTTTTTGCCATTGAATTATTATTTGCAAATGTGGTGGCAGTTATTAAGCGATGGTCGCTGTGTTGATTTATTTCCTAAGGAAGGAAACGTTAAGCGTGAGGGGAGAAGGGTGAAGATAATTCATATTTGTTTTATAACCTGTTGATTTAAATGCAGTCTTTTACCTGCATCGTGTGAGAAGACTTGATTAAATGTGTTTATCGTGTGCGTTGAATACACTTCCCTCGCCCATCATGCGAGTGGCTAAGACTTGCAGCAATGGTCAGATGGTACTGACGGCAGGTTCCAGTACCCTTCTTCCTTCCCCCTCCTCCTTCTTTCCTCCTCTTCGACTCTCCTCCCAGCTACGTCCTCCCCCCCCCCCCGGGGGCTTCACCTGGAGCACGATCTGGATGGTGCCACGTACTGGTCGAGGCCACGTTCTGGTTGAGACCACGAGGGATGGTGCCACACGTGACGAGGCCACGCCTTGGTCGGGCCCGGGGGCTGGTAGAGACGCCGCCGCCCTGACTGGCCGGCCTGGACCCCCGTCCGGGACCTCCAGTAACAGCTACGTCCCCCCCCCCCCCCCCCCCCGGGACACGCTCTTCACTGCCCGCTTGGAAGTCGAGGGTGTCGGCTTTGAGCGACTCCCTGCAGAACCAACCGGCTCGGAGCACCTAGTGCGACAGGGTGCTCCCAGCAGACCACAGGGGCAGGGGGGGTGCACGCACTCCATGGTGCTAAGAAGGGTCAATGCTGGAAATATTTCCTTATAATTGTGTATTTGTCATATGTGCTGGAATGCTGTAAGTGTGATCATGTGCGTCGTATGGGGGAAATACTTTTTATATTCGTGATGTTGGTGCGTTGGATGCTTGATCGTGATTGTGCATGTTGTGTGCGTTGGAGTGCTTGATCGTGATTGTGCATGTTGTGTGCGTTGGAGTGCTTGATCGTGATTGTGCATGTTGTGTGCGTTGGAGTGCTTTATTGTGATCGTGCATGGTGCGTGTGTTGGAATGTTTTATTTTGCTGGTGTGAAAAATGGGGTGTTGTATCGTAATCTTTATTGTGTGGTCTCTTGCGGAGCGTGTGAGGTCAGTCACTCCCTTCACTCCCACCTAGACCGATCCTGTCAGGGCAGACCTCCAGGGGTCGGTCTTGACAATTGGGGGGGCTCGTCCGGATGTGAAGGGCTCTGGCTGCCTCTCTCGGTTTCGCAGAGTACTGTTTAGTTTTGTCTGTTTGTATATGTTTAGTCAGTTTGTGTGTTTGTTCGTGGGGGTTGGCTGGTGACTCTAGTGTAAAGGGGAGTCTTGGTGGCCTGAGGGAACATCCGGTGTGACTCGGGAGTCGAGGTGAGACCGAGGGGAGTCGACCGCGTCCAGACCTCCTTCCGCCGGGTACCTAAACGCAGGTCGGCCGTAAGTCTTGCCCTTCTGTTGCCGCTCAGTCTTCCCTTTCCTGTTTTGTATTTAGCCCATTCTTGTTTTTTTTCTCTACCGGGGTTGTTGAGTACAGGGGGTTGTATCGGACGCTAGTGTTTTTTTTTTTTTTTCCTCTCTCCGGCCCGTCTGCTAGGTTTTTTTTTTTTTTTTTTTTTTCGGCCAGCCCCACCGCATTGTTGCTCGTGCTGTAGAGCGCGGTTTTTGCCAGAGTGGGGGCAGCCGGACATAGTTTTTGTTTCGTTTTTTTTTTCGGTGAGCCCCACCGCACTGTTGCTCGTGCTGTAGAGCGCGGTGTTGCCAGAGTGGGAGCAGCCGGAACTTGTCCGCACACACGCACACACACACATACACACATATACACATGCCCTAAAATATTTGTTTTTTTTTTTTTTTAGGGGGAATTGTTTTCCCCTGTATTTGGAAAACTGTAGGATATTGTTGTCTGGGGGAGTCCGGCGCTGGTGGTGTGGCGACGCGTGCGTGAAGAAGAAGGGTATTCAAAATGTTACTGTAGTCCCTACTATTAGTCCCAGTACTTCGACTACGGTTGACTTCTACCTATTCCAGGCGTAGCAGGTAGTCCAGTGAGTACTTTTACTACCTCTTCGCTGGGGGGCCCTCCCTGTCGAGACCCCGACTGGCACTTCCGCTCGGAAGCGTCAGAGTATAGCGAAGCAACTGTGGGCTTCTGTTGAGTCGCAGAGACCGAACCTTCCCCTCTCCGGGCTTCCCCTCGAAAGGGGTATGCCCCAGAAGACTTTCCTTATGGGAAAGTCGAGCCCCAAGGGAGGGTCAGACGGATCTTTCCTCCCGGGTCGGAGGGGTAAAACCCCGCTCGGATATCACCTTGTCCTTATGTTTCTGGAGCGACAGCGACGGGAGGATGAGGCCCAACGTAGGGAAGGGCCCGTAGGAAGAGGCCGCTAGGCAGGAAGCTCAGCGTAGGAAAGAGGCCGCTAGGCAGGAAGCTCTGCGTAGGGAAGAGCGTAGAGAGGAGGCCGCTAGCAGGAGGCTCGGGCGCAGAGAGGAGACTGACAGACAGGAGTTTATGCATGGGGAAGAGGCTATGCTGCGCAGAGAAGAGGCTGCCCGACAGGAGGCCCTTCGAAAGGAAAGGTGCTCAGCGAAGGAAGAGGCTGCTCAGCGTAGGGAGGAGGCTGCTCAGGTAGGGAGGAGGTTGCTAGGCGGGAAGCTCTTCGTTGGGAGGAGGCTGCCAGACAGGAGGATCAGCGTAGGGAAGAGGCTGATCAGCGTAGGGAGGAGGCTGCCCTCCGTGGGAAAGAACTAGACAGGATGGGGCTCTGCGTAGGGAGGAGATGGAACAACTTCTTTCGCGGCCTCCCGCTTCTGTAAGTCGGGGGTTAATCCCCAGGCAGGTGATAGAGTTAGAGGCCCAAAGTTAAAGCTTCCGAGTTCAGACCTAGTGAGGACTTTGATATGTTCCTAGAGCATTTTGACAAGGTTGCTTGTTCATACCAATTGTCTGAGGAACAAAAGGCTATGAAACCTTTTTCTGGGATTATCTGGTGCTGCAAGGGAGTGTGTGCTCACTCTAAATGAAGGCGGTCTTATGCAGACATGCAGTTGGCTCTGCGTAAGCGTTTCCACTTACCCCAGAGACCTACAGGAGGAAGTTTAGGTCATGAAGAAGAGTAATGACGAGACCTTCGTTGCAGTTTGGTGATAGGCTGGGGCAAAACGCTAGGGTACTGGCGTCGTTGGCTAAGTTGGAGCTGGAGGATCTGATCCTCATTGAACACCCTCACCAACACTGTGTCCCCAGATTTGAGGATCCGGATAGGCGAGACGCACCTCAGGATTTCCGCGGCTGCGATTCACACAGCTGAGGTGTTTGCTAAAAGCTCGCAGGGCTTATGGGCATCGCCCAGATACGGAGAGGAAGCCCTCCACAGGATTTAATAGCAATAAGGCGCCGACAACCCCTAGTGGGGTGAACAAGGCAGGCAGTTCATCGGGGACCTCAGCACCCCGATTTTGTTTTCTTTGTGGTCGTCCCGGCCACATAAGGAAAGATTGCCCTAGAAACCGCTGGTAGTCATGGCTAGTTCTTTCCCGCATCCTCGCGCCTCGGCTAACGTGGGGTCCATCCAAGCTTCTGGTGGTACAGAGTGCCCTGTGTTTCTTTTTTGTTGTTGTCATCCTTGGGCGACACCATCAGGGATTCGGGAGCATCAACACTCTTTGTGGATAAGGATTTAGTTTCCCCTAAAGGCCCCGGGGGGGCGCCAGTTACGAGTGTGCGGGGTTTGGGGGCTGGTTTTACCCCCACCCGCCTTCGTACTCGTTTCTATCTCCACCCCTACTTCTGTGGCGAAGTATGGGCCATCGCGGTGGGGCGAACCTCTGTATCCCTTATCTAGGGAATACTATCACCTTCGCGGACGGACGCAGTCGTCCCTGTCTACGGATTTTTCCGTACAGGCGTGTGTGGGAGTCACCACACGCGCCAAAGTAGGAAGCAGGCACAGGAATTGCGTCCCTTCTTCAGCCGATCTCTAACGAGGTTCTGGCAAGGCCGATCCTGCTAGCATTATCCGTCTTCAGGCCAGGGACTTGGATGTCCAACGCCTACGAGAACTTGCGGTCGTCCCGCTCAGTCGGCCCGACACGCCAAGGTGAGCTTCAAGCCCACAAGGGGATCCTCTTAGGGGTTTTCCCCTCAGGCAGATCGTGTGGCCAAACCGGGTTGTTGTTCCCCAAAGCTTGGAGAGGGCCCGTTTTTCCGGCAGGCCCACGATTCCCCCATGGCAGGTCATGTGGGCTCCCCAAACGGACTCTCGAGCGAGTAAGACCAGACTTCTTTTGGCCCGGGATAAACTCACAGGTTAGGCAGTACTGCCGCAGTTGCGATGTCTGCCAACGGACAACGCCTAAGGGTCGCTTGAAGGGGGTTCCCCTAGGGTCAGTGCCACGGGTTGGGAAGCCATTCAGCAAGGTTGGGGTTTTACCTGGTGGGACCCATTAATCCTCCAACCGATCGCGGTCAAACCCCTACACTTCGGTAGTGGTAGAATCTGCGAGTCGATTCCCCGAGGCTGTCCCGCTTGGACTAATCGTGCCCCCACTGGTGCTGAACCTCTCATGGCAGATTTGGACGCGCACTGGCGTGCCCAAGAAGAAGTACGGCCGGAAGTTTTATGGAGAGCGATCATCATCCTCTCCAGTGCTTGGACCGGATCCGGCCAGTCAGTCGTCGACTCAAGAGTTAGGCAGTGGAGCTGCAGAGTCATGCGTTCACTTTCCGTCATATCAAGGGGTTTCCCGAATTACGGATGCTGACTATCTTAGCCGAGCTCCGTAGTTTGCACATTGGGAAATCAGTCAGAGGGACACCTCCCCTCAACCAGGGTTATATCCCCTTTTTGGTCTCTGTATCAGGTGTAGTGACAGTTGTCACTTTTAGTGAGGTTAACGGTAGTGAATCATCAATGGTTCGGGTGTTACTTTCATGGTTGGAAGGATTGCTTATTGTTTGATAAATGTAGTATTATGTATTCCTCGGTGTGATTCTAACGTGGAAAGTTTGTATTTGGGTTTTTCGTACTCTGTCGATCACAGAGAGTTGGTTCGGTCCCCTTGTTGTTTAAGTTGCACTTTCGACAAGGTTCAAAGGAGCATGTATTCAGAGAAACAGGCTTTTAGAAGGGGGTTTGTCACGAGTTTGTCACGAGGCCTACGACGTTCGACCCACCTAGGGTGGCGGAAATTATTTTGTTATTGTCGTTGCTGTTGTTGTGTATCCGTCCCTTAGGGTGGCTTGTGGCAAGTTGCACCTTGTGTGGTTCAGCTCAACTTCGGTCTGCTTTCTCTCTCTCTCTCTCTAATTCCACCGCCCGTGCTATTCATCCTGCAAGTTCACGGGTGGCCGGTACCTTTCTCTCGAACTTTCTGTCTATCGGCCCCTCGCCTGTCTTTTACCTGTCGCACGTGCTTCGTTTCTTTTAGTTTGAAGTATGCTCACTCTGTGACGCAGCATGGCATGTTGGCCGCCATTTCTGACGGAGGGTTTGCTCTTGACTCGAGCGGAAGATGTCTCTGGGGCGCCTGCTCCAGTCCCTGGTTCTTTACCTTATCGTCGAGAGTACGTCAGTACTTTCAATTCCTGCAGTCGGCCTGTAGGAGAGGGACATCATTTCTTCTGTCTCCGCATCTTTTGCCTCTGTCCTCTCGACTGGACAGAGGGTAGAGAGGTCCTTTACCCGCCTCTTCGGGGTCACCCCGGGTAGCTGGTAAGCATCAGTTTCGTGGTCTGTTTGTTTTGGTTTTTTGTTGTTTGCCGGCTTAGTCTTCGCTTTTGCGCAATTTTTTTTTGTTTTCGAAATTTTAAGAGAAATATTGTGTGAGACCTTTTCTCTGGTTAATTCCATCTTTAACCTGGCCATTCTAAATTATTTCCAAAATTCTTTTCCTGTTTATGGTCTGGTGATGCGGTAGTCGGTGGGGGAAAGGGGAAAAAACCGGTGATTCAGGTGGAACTGGGTCTCGCTGCCGCCCTGTCACATTCCCGGACTTTTATCCTTCGGCCACCGCTTTTGTGTGTGCAAAGGGGACGGTTTATGTTTACGGCGTGGGGTACGCATGATTTGTCGTTCGGATGCGTGGTTGGAAATTGTGTTATTTTGAGATGTGTTTATAAAATGTGACGTTGTGCTTGATTATTTTTTGAAGGGGGTGGCAGTTATTAAGCGATGGTCGCTGTTTGATTTATTCCTAAGGAAAAAACGGAAGCGTGGATGTGAGAAAGGGGAATAATTCATATTTGTTTTATAACCTGTTGTTTAATGCAGTCTTTACCTGCATCGTGTGGAAGACTTGATTCAATTGTTTATCGTGTGCGTTGAAACACTTCCCCCCGCCCATCAGCGGTGGCAAAACTTGACAGCAATGGTCAATGGGACGACGGCGGGTTCAGTACCCTTCTTCTTCCTCCTTCCTCCTTCTTTCCCCCCCTCTTTGACTCTCCCCCGCTACGTCCTCCCCCCCTCCGGGGCTCACCTGGAGCACGAATCTGGATGGTGCCACGTACTGGTCGAGGCCCCGTTCTGGTTTAGACCACGACGGATGGTGCCACAAAACGCTGTCGGGCCACCTTGTCGGGGCCCAGGGCGGTAGAGAGCCGCCGTCTGACTGGCCGGCTGACCCCCCGTCAGACTCCATACGCTACGTCCCCCCCCCCCCCCCCCCCCCCCCCCGGGACACGCTCTCACTGCCCGCTTGGAAGTCGAGGGTGGTCCGGCTTTGAGCGACTCCCTGCGAGACCAACCCGGCTCGGAGCACCTAGTGCGACAGGGTGCTCCCAGCAGACTCGACGGGGCAGGGGGTGCACGCACTCCATGGTGCTAAGAAGGGTCAATGCTGGAAATATTTCCTTATAATTGTTTTAAATTTGATCATATGTGCTGGAATGCTGTAAGTGTGATCATGTGCGTCGTATGGCGAAATACTTATTTATAATCGTGCATGTTGTGTGCGTTGGAGTGCTTGATCGTGATTGTGCATGTTGTGTGCGTTGGAGTGCTTGATCGTGATTGTGCATGTTGTGTGCGTTGGAGTGCTTGATCGTGATTGTGCATGTTGTGTGCGTTGGAGTGCTTTATTGTGATCGTGCATGGTGCGTGTGTTGGAATGTTTATTTTGCTGGTGTGAATAAATGGGGTGTTGTATCGTATCTTATTGTGTGGTCTCTTGCGGAGCGTGTGAGGTCAGTCACTCCCTTCACTCCCACCTAGACCGATCCTGTCAGGGCAGACCTCCAGGGGTCGGTCTTGACACATGTAGATCTGTCGTTCTGAAAGACGTCTGCTAATAAACACACGTCAGCCATTAGATACTGATCGTGATAGTTGCCCATCGTTTGACAGTGTAATTCTGTCCAGCTTTCGAGCGTATTCATAGTCAGCATCAGTTATGTCTTTGCCTCTAAGGCTAGAAAAGAAAGCGCCTTTAGGAGGAAGCGAGTCTTCATCAAACCTGTCCCACGAGTTCATGTATTCATAAGGATAAACTCCTTTGTGCACTAAAGATGGGTCAAAGTATTGTTTGTGATTGGAAAGTCTTGTAGAGATCCCGCTAACTTATCCAAACTAGCCATCACATGTTGGGCTGATTCATAAAAGGATAAACAGTCAAGAGTAAAAGTCATGTACTTTTTTGAAGACTGTGCAATGCAGGTAACCCTCTTATATTCAGAAGTCACTGCTTGCATGATAAATGAGAATCATAGCTCGTAGGTTATGAAAGAAGATAGGCAGTTTCCATTTTTTGGGGTCGACCTTAGTTGAAGATTACAATTGTTGTGCGCGGCCCCTCTGAACTTTCCAGAAATGTGATCGTGGTCTCTTACTGTCACGTCTTTACTGTTAGGTGTTAGCTCTAAGCCGCAAATCCAGCAGTGTGTAGATGAGTCATAACGTTCTTGGTCTTCAGGAGAGAGAATGTAAATAATGTTCGTTCACGACCACCCATGTTATTTTGCACGAAAACCCCCCTTTTCAATCCAAGTTACGGCCTTCTCATGTCAGTTTTAGCCAAGATTAACACCTTTTCACAAACAAATTAACACGCCAAAACCTCTAAAAATCGACGTAATCAGCACATTAAAATGGGGGCTTACGTGCAAAGTAACATGGGTGATCGTGAACTCACATATTTACATTCTCTCCCGGGGCATAAATGAACTAAAAAGGGGTTGACAGTCATACTCCAGACTGCAGACCGCAAAAATCGATAAAGTCGACAGACTGCTGCAATTGGCGACATTATTAGTCATCGCGCGATGGGCCGAGTGTCGCGTGTGTACGTTCAACCAATCGATAGGGAGGTATGACATCATTTCTACGGGTTTCCAATTAAGTGCCGGGCTTACAAGGCAATGAGCTGCCGTCATTTCCCTTGCCGGTGATGATCTGTGAAGACGTGTGTGTTTCTGTGAGAAAAGTGATTGACTTTAAAACTTGGATTGGATTGGCGACAACTGTAGTGTGTGGACATATTTCTGCTGTTTGTGTGTTAATATCTGATATCTCTCAAAATGGAAAGTGACAGTTTGAATGATTCTCAGAATACGCAAGAATTAGACGAACAAATTGTAGAATGCTTGGCGCCTACAACTGGATTGAGTCAAGAACTCGGAAATTTTACATTGTCCGAAGATTCTCCTTTTAATGTGGAGCAACAAGAAGCTATTGATGATAATATTAAATATCATGCTGATATGATAACCTACCTCAGCATAAGAAAAACTGGCGCTGAAAATATCAATGCAAAAAAAAAACCAAAAAGCAGCCTGGCTTTTCTAGAATCTTCTGAAAAAGACAAAACTATCATGACAATAAACCGAGCTGGATACTTCCTTAGGGGAAAACTTGTACAGATGATGAGACTGATGTATCAGAGGATGATGTTGGGAATTTAATAGATGTAAAAGCGTTCTTGACATGATTCCTTTTGTGAAGAAAAGCTGGAAGGTTGTGAAATTTAATCAACGAAAAACCATGCACCATTCACTGATTTTGGGCTATCAGCTTGGAAAAGCAAAAAGTGTTTCAAAAATCAAAAACAAAGAAGCAGTCGTGGACATCTTTTGTTAAAGAAAAATGTCTCATTCATGATTCATATGCAAGAAGATGATTCTGCTGTCAAATGCCTTTTACCACTTTCCCAGTTTCATAACTGGGAATGTGTTTTGATGATTTACTGAACAAACGCCATAAAATTCTAACCTACATGTCTGAGAATGAAGAATTCAGAAAGTTCTGGCAATCTGAATTCTTATTGCTTTCAAGCTTTTTGCGAACTGGTAAAACCGTTCAGATCCAAACGGTATCTAAAAATAGTTCTTACTTCACCTGCTTCAACGTCCTGCTTCACTTGGCGAACTGGGTAAAACCGTTCGGATCCAAACGGTATCTAAAAATAGTTCTTACTTCACCTGCTTCAACGTCCTGCTTCGCTTGGCGATGGTAAAAACCGTTCGGATCCGAATGGTATCTAAAAATAGTTCTTACTTCACCTGCTTCAACGTCCTGCTTCGCTGTTTGCTTCACCTGCTTAAAGGCTGTCTCAGAAGGCCGCCGATAGAACTTTGAAGAGATCTTGTGATCGTTGATTCAGGACTCTGATAAGCGCTTTTGGCGGCTGTCTTGAATTTTACGTCGCTCAAGTGTAAACCACAAAAGCCCCCACAAGCACCGCCCCATCTATTGTGTGTGTGAATGATTCTCATGTGTGTGTGTCTGTCTGTCTGTCTGTCTGTCTGTCTGTGTGTGTTTGAGAAAGATGAGAGAGAGAGAGAGAGGCGGAAACAGACAGACAGACAGACAGAGAGGGAAGGAAAGAGAGAAAGAGAGAGGGAGGGGGGAGAGAGAGAGAGAGAGAGGAGAGGGAGAGAGAAACTGATTAATTAATTTTTTAATTTATGATTTTATTTGGGTTTAAAAAATGAAGCCCGAAGACATTAAAAAGCTTACTGATATGCTTACGAGTTGGATTGGAAGGCTGAGAAAGAAGAGTTAAAAAACAAGTTTGAAGAATCAATTACTAATCTTTTTAATCACATAAAGATTCGAGAAAGCGTGAAGCAGGACATCAGTGAAATACCAGATTCTTGGCCCCAACCAGCTAAAAAGTTATTTGCTATTTTAATTGATTATATGGCTTCTGATCTTATGGTGTTGATCTGGGTGTTTCTACCGGTCCTGAAGAAATAACTATTCACTTTAATAAAGATTAGGTTTGCGATTAGAAAAGACTATGATAACAACTGAATTTACATTTACAATTATTTTTTTATTTATTTTAGATTTAAAAATGGCTGCCAAACCCAGTGAATCTGATTTAAAGAATTGTAATGAACTATTTAATGAAACAATGAAATTATTAAACATTGATTTTAGTGAATTTGGTTTTGAGAATAATATAGACAATATAATAAAAGATAATAGTGAACTATTTAACGAAGCAATCAAAGCGATAAGCATTGACTGTAGTGATTCAGAAAAAGCTAAAATATTAGCAGGAGTTATTGTAAGGTTAACGTGTCTTGAAGTGTTGCGACACTTGGGTGAAGAATAAAAAAGCGTGTTTTACTTACTTTTATTTACATTTTTTTTTTTAATCTACGTAAATATTGTGGCTTTAAAAATGACGACCCCAAAGTAATTTCGAGGACGGAAAACTATATACAATGGAAGAAATATTTGATATTGAAAAAAAACAATTAAGCAATAGTTTAGTGAAGTAGACATGAACATCATTAACCCACAAGTGTTCATGAAAGTGTAGCACATGCTATCTCTAAAATCCAGAGTCTCTTCAGATGGTGCCGCCAGCAAAGTGCTGTTGACCGTTCTTGATTGACTATATAATGCCTGATGATAGTAACATGGAAGTCTGGGTTTCAACTAACAGAAAGAAGTAATCAGCTATCACGACTTTAACTCTAACTGGGCCGATTACATGCTTACACAGTTTAAACCATGCAAGTGAGGAGGCAAAGTTAAGGGGTTCTGGCTGGTCTGAAGGGACAGTCCTTGAAATCAAATTGAGACAAAGTTCTATCCTATAGTTGGCAATTCTTACCTTCCTCTCCCAAAAGAGTTAGAGTTAAAACGAGCAGTTTTAAACATACATAATTCTGACAGCATGTGTTTCATGTGGTGTGTTTTAGCGCATTTACATCCTGTTAAAAATCATGCAAACAGAGTCTCCAATTATGAACAATATTAAAGATAGCCTGAACTTTGATAACATAAACTTTCCAGTAAGCATAGAAAGTGTATTTCAGTTTGAAGAGCAAAAAACCCAATCACTTGTAAACGTATACACATGGTCTGTAGTAGACAATCTAGTGCCTCTAAGGATTTCTCCAAACGCCCCTACTTTAGGTGAACCGCTTAACAAACATGTAGACTTGATACTGTTTGCAGATAGTACAAAGAGCCATTATGTATTAATCAGAACAATAAGCAGACTTATGGGTTTTACATCAAAGAATCATGCTAAAAGAGTTTTGTAGAAGGTGTTTGGTTAGAATCCCAACTATAGAAGCAGCTGCCAGTCATAGAACTCATTGTAAAAGTTTTGTAGACTGTGAAACCAAACTCCTCACACCTAAACCAGGGTCTAAAGTTAGTTTAAGAATATACACAAAATGCAGATGAGCCCGTACGTGGTTTATGCCGACTTTGAATCGCTCTTTACCACAGTACTATGGCCCACAACAGCAAGAACAAAAAACAACCTTATTAACCCACCATCAGATCTGTTTTATGCGTTTATTATTGTTAGGTCAGACGCCAACACACGACACCCGAGATTTACAGAGGTCCCAACGCAGCTAGTAGATTTTAGAGCAGATGAAACAACTTCGCAATCAATTATCCAACCAACTAAATCTTTCAGACATTGTTATGACTCCTGAAGACCAAGAACGCTATAATTCATCTACCACACTGTTGGATATGTAAGAAAGAATTATTAGGCAATACAGTAAGAGACCACGATCACATTACTGGAAAGTTCAGAGGGGCCGCACACAGCAATTGTAATCTTCAACTTAGGTTGACCCTAAGACATGGAAACTGCCTATCTTCTTTCATAACCTACGAGGCTACGATTCTCATTTTATCATGCAAGCAGTGACTTCTGAATATAAGAGGGTTACCTGCATTGCACAGTCTTCAGAAAAGTACATGACTTTTACTCTCGATTGTTTATCCTTTTATGACTCAGCCCAACATCTGATGGCTAGTTTAGATAAATTAGCGGGGTCTCTACAAGATTTTCCAATCACTAAACAATACTTTGACCCATCTTTAGTGCGTAAAGGTGTTTATCCTTATGAATACATGAACTCGTGGGATAGGTTTGATGAAGACTCGCTTCTCCTAAAGGCGCTTTCTTTTCTAGTCTTAGAGGCAAAGATATAACTGATGCTGACTATGAATACGCTCAAAAAGCCTGGACAGAATTACACTGTGAAACGATGGGCGACTATCATGATCAATATTTATTGGCTGACGTGTGTTTATTGGCAGACGTCTTTCAGAATTACAGATCTCATGCATGAAACATTACTGTCTAGACTCATCACATTACATCTCTGCACCTGGCCTTTCTTGGGATGCATTCTTAAAGTCTACAAACATTCAGATTGACTTAATATCTGATCTACCCACACTTCAGATGATTGAAGACGGGATGAGGGGAGGTATTAGCATGGCCTCACATCCTTACTGCAAAGCCAACAACAAGTATTTAGACGATTATGATCCCACTAAACCACCCAACTATCTAATGTACTTAGACGCCAACAATCTGTATGGATGGGCCAGGAGTCAACCGCTCCCACTGAGAAACTTTAAAATGATAAAAGGGCCTCATGATGTTAATACTGTGTTAAGTATGTTGTCACAGTTTACGCTGATAATCCAGCAGGACTAATCCTGGAAGTAGACTTAGAATATCCTAAAGAATTACACGATCTTCACAACGATTATTCTTAGCCGCAGAAAGATTAAAGATGAGCCCTATTGAACCTCCTAAACTTGTTCCCAATCTTAGGCACAAGACTAAATATGCGTGCCTTACAGACTACTACAGTTTTACTTAAGACACGGATTAAAGCTGACAGCTGTTCACAGAATCATTGCTTTTGATCAAGAGCCCTTTAGAGGCCATACATAAAAAAGAACACTGATCTTAGAACCCAAGCCACTGATGCTTCAGAAAAGACTTCTTTAAACTGATGAACAATAGCTGTTTTGGTAAAACCATGGAGAACGTACACAATCGTAAAGATGTTAAATTAGTTACAAAGAAACCAAGCAATTAAGTTTGCCTCTAAACCTAACTATCAAGACTTTAGAAGATTTATCGACAGCTGGTTGGCATTATGATGAAGAAAAAAGATGTTAAGTTGGACAAGCCAGTGTTTATCGGCTTTACTGTATTAGAGCTGTCTAAATTGTTGATGTTAGAATTTCTTTACGACTACTTTAAACCACTGTACCCAGAAGCAAGAGTCCTTTACACAGACACTGACTCTTTTATTCTAGACGTCCCCACAGAAGACTTTACAAAGACTTAGAAACAGAAGTAGCTAAAGGAGCCGATGGATGGTACGACACATGCGACTATCCAAAAGACAGTCCGTTACATTCAACTGTGAACAAGAAAGTGATTGGAAAGATGAAGGATGAACTTAATGGGATAGTTATAAAAGAATATGTTGGTTTGCGGTCAAAGATGTACAGCGTTTGCCAGCCAGACTTCTGTAATGAAGAAGGCTAAAGGTATAAGTAAAGGGGACTTGGTGAGCGACTGCCGTGGCGAGCGGTCACGCTTTTTCAGCTCTTGTCGTTCTCTGCAAACCGAGTGTGAACTGAGTTCGTTCTTTCGTTCGATCGACTTGGCAACAGTCTTGCTGTGTCAACTCGATCTGTCAATCGGACTGTTTGAAAAGGATATCGTTGTTTTGATTCGCCTTTTTCAGCCATCACGTCCGTTCCTTCAATATTTAAAGATGTCTGCTGGAGTCAACCCGGTTTTTCTCAAAACTAGAGACATTCCGAATGTCTCCTCCGACCGTCCAGCTACGGTCCTGGAGATGTGTGTGGCGGCGGAACGGGTGGCAGGCCAGGGCTCCATGGTCGGCGCCCAGCTGATCAACGGGCTGTGGAGACTCTACCCAGCGACCAAAGACGCCAGATCAAAGCTCCTAGTTCAAGGAATAAAGGTGAGAGGTGTCTTACTCCAAGTGAAAAACACAAACCCCTTTATTCTGAGGAACGAAACTGGGGAGGGAAACATCAACCAAAGTCGGATAGACAATGTGCCTATTTCCGTAGCAGACTCAGAGATAGAGCACGCATTAACAGAGGAAACTGACAGAT
>JAFLJL010014215.1:5000-10609 GCA_018398815.1 Conus ventricosus | reverse complement strand
TCTAAGGAATGCGTAAGCTTCGCATCGAAAGAAAAAATGTAGCTCATCTTCACTATTCTTACAAAATGGGCACTGTATATCCTCAAAATCATTTTTCCTGTAGCGTCTATTTATCTTTAAATCATTATGCCTATCTGAATCCTAATTTGATAGAGCAATAGAATTTAAATCTGTCGCTATCCTTAATCTTGGATTCCATGTGTGTTGAAAACAGTCTATCATTCTTTGTTTGAGTAATCTCAAGAACATTTTATAATTTTCAATCATTCCATTTACATATACTTCCGAGAAACCATATCTGTCTAAACATGCTTTAATAGATGACACCCAGTTATTAACTTTTGACTGTCTTTCTGCTTCAGCCTTTAGTGCTGAATTATGCTGCACTAAATATGCTTGGTGTGGTAAGCGTGTTATGTCCATTGTCACGACCGACCCCTGGAGGTCTGCCCTGACAGGATCGGTCTAGGTGGGAGTGAAGGGAGTGACTGACCTCACACGCCCCGCAAGAGACCACACAATAAAGATTACGATACAACACCCCATTTATTCACAACACACACAATCGCAAATAAATATTTCAACACACGCACCATGCACTTTCACAATCAAACATTCCAACACACATAACATGCACAATCACAATCAAGCATTTCACCATACGACGTACACAACCACAACATCTCATCACATATAACATATACACAATTATAAATAAACATTTCCAGCATCCATCCCTTCCCACACCATGGAGTGCCTCCACACCCCTGCCTCTGTCCAGTCTACTGGGAGCACCCTGTCGCACTAGGTGCTCCGAACCGGGTCGGTTCTTGAAGGGAGTCGCTCAAAGCCGACACCCTCGACACACAAGCAGGCAGTGAAGAGCGCGTCCCGGAGGGGGGGGGGGAGGGGAACGTGGCGCTGTTACTGGAGGTCCTGGACGGGGGTCAGGGCCGGCCAGTCAAGACGGCGGGCTCCTCTACCAGTCCGCGGTCCCGACCAGAGCGTGGCCTCGACCAGCGCGTGGCACCATCCAGTCCGCGGTCCCAGCCAGAGCGTGGCCTCAACCAGCACGTGGCACCATCCAGTCCGTGGTCCCAGCCAGAGCGTGGCCTCAACCAGCACGTGGCACCATCCAGTCCGTGGTCCCAGCCAGAGCGTGGCCTCAACCAGCACGTGGCACCATCCAGTCCAGACTCCGGGTGAAGCCCCCGGGAGGGGGGGGGAAACGTAGCTGGGAGGAGAGAAGAAAGGGAGGGAAGGAAGAAGGAAGGAGGAAGGGTACTGGAACCCCGCTGTCAGTACAGTCTGACCCATGCTGTTAAATCTTAACAGCCACTCGCATGATGGGCGAGGGGAAGTCTACTAAATGCACCAATAATCCCAGCTCAACACAGACCTGAGCATAACACAGTAAACCCATCGAATCAGGAATGTTCACTAGGGTCTTCTCACACGATGCAGGTAAAAGACTGCATTAAATCAACAGGTTATAAAACAAATATGAATTATCTTCACCCTTCTCTCACTCACGTTTAACATTTGCCTTTCTTAGGAAATAACCAACACAGCGACCATCGCTTTATAACTACCACCACATTTGCAAATAATAATTCAATGGCATAATTGTCACATTTTATAGCCACATTTCAAAATAACACAAATCTCCAACCACGCATCCGAACGACAAATCATGCGTACGCACGCTCGCGAACATAAAACTCGTTCTCCTTGCACACACAAACAGACGGTGGCCGAAGAATAAGAGTCCGGCGAATGTGACAGGGGCGGACGAGCGAGACCAAGCAAGTTCCAACCCTGAATCACCAGGTTCTCTCCCATCCCCACCGACTACCGCATCACCAGATGCATAAACAGGAGAAAGAATTTTGGAAATAATTTAGAATGGCCAGGTTAAAGATTGAATTAACCCGAGAAAAGGTCTCCCACAATATTTCTCTTACAATTTCGAAAACAATAAAAATTGCGCAAAAGAGAAGACTAAACCGGCTAACAACAACAAATCAAAACAAACAAACCACGAAACTGATGCTTACCAGCTACCCGTGGGTGACCCAGAAGAGGCGGGTCAAACGACTCTCTCTGCCCTCTGTCCAGTCGAGAGGACAGACGCGCAGATGCGGAGAAAGAAGAAGTGATGTCCCTCTCCTACAGGCCGACTGTAGGAATTGAAGATACCGACTGTACCCTCGATGATACGGTGAAGAACCAAGACCGGAGCAGGCGCTCCCAGAGACATCTTCCGCTCGAGTGAAGAGCTAACCTCCCTCAGCGATGGCGGCCAACATGCCACGCTGCGTCACAGAGTGAGCATACTTCAAACTAAAAGAAATGAAGCACGTGCGACAGGTAAAAAGACAGGCGAGAGGCCGATAGACAGCAAGTTCGAGAGAAAGGTACCAGCCACCCATGAACCTGCAGGATGAATAGCACGGGCAGTGGAATTAAGAGAGAGAGAGAGAAAGCAAATCGAAGTTGAGCTGAACTACACCAAGGTGCAACCGCACCACAAGCCACATTAAGGGACGGATACACGACAACAGCAACGACAATAAATAAATGAGTAATTCCGCCACCCTAGATGGGTCAAACGTCGTAGGCCTCGTGACAAACTCGTGACATCCATTGTCTGCAGAGAAAACCAGTATCGAAGACTAGGTATAGTGCTCTCTCTCTCTCTCTCTCTCGCTCTCTCTCTCTCTCTCTCTCTCTCTCTCTCTCTCTCTCTCTCTCTCTCTCTCTCTCTCTCTCTCTCTCTCTCTCTCTCTCTCTATCTATATATATATATATATATATATATATATATCTATATTATATATATATTATATATATATATATATATATATATATATATATATATATATATATATATATATATATAAGATTTCTTGAGTCTCGGAACTACAATATTGTTTCAAGCTTTCGCTCTCATCAGGTTCTAGAAGTTATTATATGGCGTAATTTATCAGATTACATATTTTATCAGATGACGTGATATATTGGCTACGTTTTATATGTGTGACGTTCTGATAGGGTCTTTCTGTGTGTCATTTATGTTACGTTTTCCAGGAGGAACTTTCGTCTATGTCGGCACGCGCTGATCATCTCCACTCTTGAGTTCAAAGTTGCCATGTCTGGTTTGCAGAGTATGTAGTACTTCTCTGTTGTGCACAAGTTGCATCTTTTGCTGGAGGAGGAGTACGACCTGGCTCTTCGGACTATCTTCCAGGAAATGTCGTAGTCAATATTTTTTTCTTTTAGTGTCCATATGTGTTTACTTAATTCTGTCTGGTTTCTGTACCTTTCTTGTTTGAATGATTGTTTATGGTTTGCGTATCTGGTTTTGAATGTTGTTTCTGTCATTCCGATGTAGGTGTCTGTTTTCTGCGTGTTTTTCTCCGTGACAGTTGCTTGGTATACAATGTTCTGGCTTTGGCAGTTATTTTGAAGTGGACATTCATCTCTTTTCCGGCAGTTGCAGTTGCTTTCTTGATTTGTGCTGTTCCTTTTTCCTGGTGGAGTTTTGTCTTGTTGTTGCTTTCTATGATCTGCTTGATGTTTGGCATGCATGAATAGGACAACTTCACGGTGTTGCGGTTGAAGATTTTGTGCAGTTTGTGGTTTTGGGGGAATGATTCTTCTACTATCTTGAAGAATTCTTTACCAACATTGGTTTTGACGGTTCCTTCGAATGGTGGGTTGTACCATATGATGTCTCTTTTCCTTCCTCTGGTTTTGTTTTTTTGGGATTTTTCTTGTTTCCTGTTGTGTTTTTTTGTTCTTCATAGGATAGTTTGTGGTTGTGTCCGCTATTTTTTAGGGCTTGTTGGTATTCGTTTGCTGTTTCATTGAATTCTGTCTTTGTAGCGGACAGTGTAGAGAGTCGTTTGTTGATTCCTTTGGGTATATTTCGCTTTACTGATGGTGGGTGGTTGCTCTTTACGTTGACGTAGAGTGGTACGTCGTTTGGTTTTTTGAATGGTTTGAATATGTTTTCCTTTAGATCGAGGGTGATGTCGAGGTAGTTGACGACTTTCTTGTTTGCTTCTATGGTGATTTGCATGTTGTGCTTTTTGAATGTTTTGCACATATTCTTTTTAATTGTCTCTACTTCTCTGGGTGATTTGTTTAGGGCGCTAGCCCATCATCTCGGTACAATCCAATGTTGTTTCCATGCTCTGTTTGGAGCTCAGACAGGAGGAAGAGTCCCACTAGTTCACATGTTTCTGCCCCATCGTAGGAACCCATGCTTACGTCAAAGTTCTTTTGTGGTTTTTGTGATGTTTTCATCCACGTTTCATCTTTAGTGAACAGGGGGGATTTTTTGGTGTGTCTTATTAGTTCCATCTCTTGTTCAGTTATTGTTGTTGTTTTTGAGGCGAATTTGAGGGCCTTTTCAAGGAGTTCTTGAGTGATTGATGGGTAGAAGTCCACAATGTCGAAGCAGATGAATGTTGTTGTTTGTTTTTTTTCTATGTTTTTGAACCACTCAATCACATCTTGGGTGTTTCTCCAGAGGTTGAGATGTTTGTTGTTTCCGATATCCTTTACGACTCTCTGTAATATTCTTTTACTGGCTCTGCCTAGTTCAGATTTTGCTGGGTTGATCAGTCTACAAGTTGGCTTATTTGCAAAGTTTGGTTTGTGGTCTTTCAAGGTCACAATGCTTCTTTCTCTGCCGTTTTGTCGACTCTGTCATCAATTTTCAGCATTGATGCTATGTTTTTTGCTTCTCTATTGATGCCATCACAATCTCTGGTTGATGTTTTCCTGTAGGCTGCCTGGATGTTTTTATCTAGCAGCTGGTTGTATTCTTTTGGTGTCATTTTGTAATAATTTGATGTCTTGTCAGCTTTCACGAGGATTTTGTCATCTTTGGCTATGTGTTGTATATTCTTTTTCAGCGTGTTCTGGAAGTTGTTTTCTCTTTTTCTGAATTCGATATTTTTTATCAAATTTTCAATTTTCTCTTCAAATGGTTTCATTTCTGCAATGGTTGGTGGTGTTTTTGTAGAGTTGAATCCGTAATTTTCCTGCACGTCCGTTTCCAATGATGGGTTGAGGAAATGGAAGGCTTTCCAACGCATTCTTCTTATGAATTTTTCCGTCATCTCAATCAGTCTCTTCATGTAGTTTTCTGGGCTGGAGAAAGGGATGTTCTTTGTTGAGAAGTTGAGGTTGACTCGTTCTATAATAAAACGTAGCCATATATATCACGTCATCTGATAAAATATGTAATCTGATAAATTACGCCATATAATAACTTCTAGAACCTGATGAGAGCGAAAGCTTGAAACAATATTGTAGTTCCGAGACTCGAGAAATCTTGTAATATGCTCCTATCCGGAATAGGTGAGCACTCTTCAATTCTACGAAAATGAATCGATGTTCATGTTAATGTTCATGTTCATATATATATATATATATATATATATATATATATATATATTATATATATATATATATTATAATATATATATTATATATATATAAAGGGTACCTTCCAGTCTCACCATATGCCATTGTGTTCGGAGTCCTCAAGCTGACACCAGAAATCTTTTTACATGCAAATAGTTGTACAGATTCGA
>JAFLJL010014214.1:0-27500 GCA_018398815.1 Conus ventricosus | reverse complement strand
CTCATTGTATTTCATTCCATCTTGAACGTGGGTTGACCATATTGATTTTCTCTGAAAGCAAATAACATGGTTGTTGTTGTTGTTGTTGTTGTTGTTGTTGTTGTGTGTGTGTGTGTGTGTGTGTGTGTGTGTGTGTGTGTGTGTGTGTGTTATTCTCATTGTAGATTTCTCAGTTTTGTGTTTTAGTTGACACCTCCCTGTCCCGGCGGCTGATCCTGCCGTTTGTGGCAATAACAGATTATCTCCATCATCTGTTCATCATTTTCTGTGGGCTGATTACATTGCGTGATAGATGACTCTCTGCTTGAGTTGTGCTGGATGGAAAATTATGGTGTAGGGAGGGAAGTGGGAAGCAGTGTGCAGAAGGACAGTAACATCTGCCCGAGTGCCCGGGCAGATGATCGTTTGTGTCTGGCATGTGGTAAATGTTACTGTCTGCATGCCAGGCAAGAGCAAATATTTCGATCATCTGCTGCAGAGAAATATGATTTCAGCATAATTTTACCAATATTGAATAACAATCGCAAAGGCTGGAGATTTTGCTTTGTGAAACTGACATCAACCTGATTATGTATTGTGCAAAGTGATTGGCAGAATTATCAGGTTTCGCCAATCAGAATGGATCACACTGGTTTAATTTTGTCCACCCGGTAACAAAATGGCAGACAACAATAAATTACATCTCCTGTTTCTTCGTCTTCATAGACTTAAGATTATGGCTGAATAACAGGCATATGCTTTTGCATGAGGGCAAGTCAGGAAAAAACCAATTGTCCTACCCTGGCAGTTGGACAGGAGAGAGGGAGGTGTTGTGGGTGTTTAGGGGTGGAGTGAGGGAGAACAGGAGGGAGGTGGTCTGTGGAGAGGAAGGGACAGAGATGTAGTGGATGCTGAGGGAGGAAGTCTGGCAAGGGAGGGACCATCGATCCGCCTCCACCGGCCAAATTGGCCTGAGAATGGAGGGTAGAGATTGATTTATATGTAGTGCAGGCTGGTGTAGGGGGTTATGGGGAGAAAGGAAGTGACGGAGGATGCGAGAGAAATTGTTTAGCCACTGATTTTATACTGACTGGTTGCACTGTTTTTCTGCTGCTTTTTTTCCTTTCTTTTTTACAGAAACCTTTTGTTTCAAAGGAACAGTCAGTGTGTTTATGATATGGCTCTCTTGATAGGTTTTTAAAATTTGTTTTGTTCTCATCATAAAAACGGAATTCTCTTCATTAAGTCTGTGTTCAGAAATTTGATGGATCTGTTTGTTCTTTGTTAGTATGTTTGTCTCCATCGTTTGAATCCCCTGGCTTCAATTCTGCTGTGTCCCAGTCGCTACTCCAGTCCACTTTTTGTAGTAAGAGCAGCTTCATCTGCCAACCTCCGCTTTGTACTGGCTGATTACACCCAGTGACAGTAAATCTGTACTTGACTTGCACAGGCTGGAAACTTTTTTGGGTAAGAGAAGGCGGAGGGATATACTGGAAGAGGACATAGAGGTCTTTCGGGAGGTGTAGGTGGACTGCTAGAAGAAGGGAGGGAAGGAGGGAGGTTGTGTATATTGGGAGAGGAGACAGAGATGATGTTAATATGGAGGGAGGAAGTGTGGTAGGGGGGGGGGAAGAGAAACTGATCCCACAGCACAAGCCAAATCAACCATGTAGCAGGAATGGGGATTGGTTTGTATTGCAGGAGGAGATACTGGTGGACAGAAAGCTATTGAAGAAGAGCGAGAAAAAAAGAGGAACCTCTGATTTATTTTGTTTGCTGGCTTCACTATGTCTTTTTCAAAGAATTTTTTTTTTGGTTGTGAAAGAATTCTCAGCTTTCTTCCTATAATAGGCAGTCTTTTTATTTTATTTTATTGTTTTTTAAGCTCTCTCTGTAGCTGGCCTTATCCTTGTGGAAAGTAGTGTGTGTGTGTGTGTGTGTGTGTGTGTGTGTGTGTGTGTGTGTGTGTGTGTGTGTGTGTGTGTGTCTGTGTGATTAAGGCTGTTCTTGGATTTTTTTTTTCCTGTCGTGATGTGCGATTGACCTATTGATATTTTGTTGTTATATTTGTCTTTATCTTATGATATCTATTATCTGTGGCTTCATTCACGCTGTGTTCCAAGCTCTGTTCCAGTCTGTCTCTATCTTATGATGTCTATTATCTGTGGCTTCATTCACGCTGTGTTCCAAGCTCTGTTCCAGTCTGTCTCTATCTTATGATATCTATTATCTGTGGCTTCATTCACGCTGTGTTCCAAGCTCTGTTCCAGTCTGTCTCTATCTTATGATATCTATTATCTGTGGCTTCATTCACGCTGTGTTCCAAGCTCTGTTCCAGTCTGTCTATATCTTATGATATCTATTATCTGTGGCTTCATTCACGCTGTGTTCCAAGCTCTGTTCCAGTCTGTCCTCTATCTTATGATATCTATTATCTGTGGCTTCATTCACGCTGTGTTCCAAGCTCTGTTCCAGTCTGTCTATATCTTATGATATCTATTATCTGTGGCTTCATTCACGCTGTGTTCCAAGCTCTGTCCCTTCGGGGTTGCGACCTTGTCGTGGTCGGAGGGCTTGCGCGGTCCAGTGATCCCTTAGGCTTTGCTGGCGGGGGCATCATTACTCGGAGATAGGCTGGTTTTGTCAAACTGCTTCTAGGTCCGAGAAGCCAAGATGCTGTCTGACCTAAGCGTAACGTGGTAAGGAGTTGATGCCCCTGGTAGGGCTTCCCATGTCAGATAGGCTAAGGGTGAGGATCCTGACTAAGAGTAACCCGCCTTTCTCCTTTTCTTGTTTTCTGCCTCCCTTATTTGGCCCTTTTCTATCTTCGTCTCCCCTTCAAGTCTTCTTTTCCACACTCCTTTTCTCTCTGTGGTCTCCTTAATTTTGATCCGCCGCGTTTGCCGTGCGGTGCGATCTGTGTCGGAGGGGAATGAGATCCTGGTGATTGAGAGGGCCAGCGCTCTCAACACATCACTTTGGCTCGGACCTCTCCTAGACAGGGAGTACACTTTGGCCCGGTGTACTAATCGGCTCCCCTTCTTGGGGTTGGGTCAAGACAGACAGTTCCCCTGCTGGCCAAGTAAACCCCTGCAGTGCTCAGCTCTCTGTTCCCGGGAGTTGAGCATGATCAGGGGGGATAGGGTTGGTGGCTTCTGTTTGTCGTATGTCTCTCCCGAAGCCTGGAAGGGTCAAGACATTGGTTTCTTGGCCCTGGCCCCTTAGTTGGACTCCAAGGTGGGTGGGTAAGGGAGGGATGAAACACAATAAACAAAATATGGCTTTTTCAAAAAACTACCCCCCCCCAAAAGGAAGAGGAAGGCAGCATCCCCTATTTCAGGGGAATTTGAAACAGACAGTGATTCTGATACGGAGGTTAGACAGAGGACAGGTTTCTGGGCTTCCTGGCTCGTGATGGAAGGGACGGAGCAGGAAAGACCCCTTCAGCTCTGAGCCCTTTTGCCATACAAAAGGGCTTTCAAGGTTCTAGCAGGTGACCCTCAGTCCGTAAAAAGGTTGAGGAATGGCTCGTTTCTCATTCAATATCGATCAAAGAAGCAATCTGAACAGCTGTTGAGGGCAACAAAAATAGTGGACAGGGAGATCAGGGTGACTCCCCATAAACAGTTAAATTCCTCAAA
The DNA here is from genome assembly GCA_018398815.1 of Conus ventricosus. Lineage (NCBI taxonomy): Eukaryota > Metazoa > Mollusca > Gastropoda > Neogastropoda > Conidae > Conus > Conus ventricosus. The sequence continues at coordinate 23,880 of JAFLJL010014214.1, read as the reverse complement.
AGGAGTGATTCGCTGCAGAGATCTAACAGGTGTCTCAGAGGCAGAGATCAAAACGGAACTGGCGTCCCAGGGTGTGACGGAGGTGCGCAGGGTGACAGTAAAGAAAGGTGCAGAGAGAGTGGCCACCAACACCCTCTTTCTGACCTTCTGCAACCCTTGTGCTGCCTCCAGTCATCAAAGTTGGTTACCTGAACGTCAGAGTTCAGATGTATGTTCCGTCCCGTTGAGGTGCTTCAGATGTCAGAGGTTTGGCCATGTCAGAGACCGTTGTTCTGGGCAGGAGGTGTGCGGTGTTTGCTGCAAGGCAACCCATGATGGGCCGTGTAAAGATCCGGCACATTGTGCTAACTGCGGTGGCGACCATCCCTCCTCTTCCCGAAACTGCCCTCTTTGGATTCAGGAATCCGCTATACAACGAGTAAAAACTGAAAAGAAAATCTCCTTTTTTGAGGCCCGCAAACAGGTTGTTGGCAGTCAGACGCCAACAGCATCTTCGTATGCTTCGGCCGTAAAGAAAGTTTCCACTAGGTCAGTCTGCTGCCAGACTGATGAATTTATCTTTTCCAAGACACTGCAAGGAAGAACTGTCAGCTCTGGTGGAAGCGGGTCCACCACCTCCCAACCCAAAGTGACTGCCCCTGGTGGAGGCAAAAAATCCGCCACCCCTCAGACTGCCCAGCAGTCTACAACATCTGCTGCTGGGCAGATTAAAAAACCAGCACCCAAGCCTCGAACTCCTCTGTCCAGTGCCCGTGCGGGCAAGGGAGTTCCACCCAGTGTGGAGATGGTGGAGATGAGGAAGAAACCTCCACCGTCTCCCAAATCCAGACCTTCTTCGCCTGTTGGCAAGTCTGCCAGCAGGTCTGAAGAACAACACAGTTCAGTGAAACTACAAAATAAATTCACTCCATTGGAAGCAGACGTTGAGGAGGAGATGACCTGATTTCTCTCCTTTTCGCCCTCTGCACCATGGATAGTACAATATCCCATTGGAATATCCGTGGACTAAATTCCAACTTTGAGGAGTTGCAGCTTCTGTGTCGATCTATAAAACCTTCCGTCGTGGCTCTTCAGGAAACTCAAATTCAAAGCCAGAAGACCTTTACTCTTTCTGGCTTTTAATGTTCTTTCAAAACCTGCACAACCATCCACGTTGGACTGTCGGGCGGTGTTGCCCTTCTCATACACAAAACTCTGTTGTATAGTCCTGTCGCTCTGTCTACCTCCCTTCAGGCTGTAGCTGCGAGAGTCACTCTCCACAAGACTGTGACAATCTGTTCCATTTATCTTCCACCTTCTGTCCCGGTTTGTCGTCAGGACCTTGTCAGTCTGATAGGTGAACTTCCTCGACCTTTTTTGCTGTTGGGTGACTTTAACGGTCACAATCCTCTTTGGGGTAGTGTCAGTACGTCATCCAGAGGTCTGCTAATTGAGGATGTCCTTTCGGATTTGGATTTGTGTTGTCTGAACGACGGATCTGCAACTTACCTCCACTCTTCCACAGGTTCACTTTCGTGTTTAGATTTGTCGGTTTGTGACCCCTCGCTGGTCCTGGACTATGCGTGGTCTGTCCATGACGATCTGCACGGAAGTGACCATTTCCCTGTTTGTTTACAACCCGTAATAACTGAACAAGTCTCTGTCTCTCCACATCTAAATTATAAGAAAGCAAACTGGGATCTCTTTGCAGCCACTATTTCAAAAGAATTCCAGGACACTGATTTTCTTCAGAGTCCGGACCCAGCAGAATCACTGACTAACACTATGATCAAGTGTGCTAAAGCTTGTATTCCAGTGTCTTCCGATAAACTTCAAATGCCAAAAACACCCTGGTTTGATTCAGACTGCCAACAAATTTCCAAAGTTCGAAAACGGGCTCAGCGTCAGGTGTACCAACGACCTTCGGGTCCCAACGCTCGAGCCATCAGAAACTCCGTGCTAAATCAAGACACACTTTTAAAATCAGTAAACGTCGGTCCTGGAGAAGTTTCTGCTCCAGGCTGACATCAAAAACTTCCAAGAAAAAAGTGTGGAACATCATTAAGAAAATCAAAGGGAAGAACACCTGTCCCACTGTGAACCATCTCAAGTTTGCTGACTCTTTAATAACAGAGAAAAAAGCAGTTGCTAATCTGCTGGCTTCAACCATAGAAAAGAATTCCTCCTCTTCTAACAAATCAGCCACTTTTGTCAAAAATAAAACCCTTAAAGAAAAATCACCCTGCAACTTTTTGTCAGACAACATGGAAGACTACAATCTTCCTTTCACTTTAAATGAACTGAAATCTGCCTTACTGTCCTGCAACGATTCCTCTCCAGGTATAGATGAAATCCATTATCAACTGTTGAAACATCTTCCGCAAGAAGGTCTGAATATACTGTTACAGGTATACAACCATGTGTGGACTACAGGTTTCTTTCCGCCCTCTTGGCGAAAAGCCCTCATTATTCCCATCCCCAAACCTGGAAAAGATCTTTCTAATCCATCAAACTACCGTCCCATAGCTTTGACCAGCTGTGTCTGTAAACTGATGGAGAAAATGGTCAATGCTAGGCTTATGTGGAAACTCGAAACCGATGGCCTTTTGGCGAAAGAACAGTGTGGTTTCCGCAAACATCGGACTACTGTTGACCATTTGATTCGTCTGGAATCTACACTTCGGAACGCCTTTCTGAACAAACAGCATGCAGTGGCAATTTTTTTTGACTTGGAGAAGGCCTACGATACCACCTGGAAGTCGGGGATACTTCATGATCTCCATGATCTGGGTTTTCGAGGTCATCTTCCGCTTTTCCTTCAAAATTTTTTGGCAGAACGACAGTTTCAGGTCCGGGTTGGCACCACTCTCTCTGATGTTCACGAGCAGGAGTTGGGTGTTCCACAGGGAGCATACTGTCTCCTGCCCTCTTTAGTATTAAGATCAATAACATTGTTAAATCAGTTCAGCAGGGTTCAGACTGCTCATTGTTTGTGGATGATTTCGCTGTCTACGCAACTGGAAGCCTGTACCCGAGTGTCCAGCGCAGGCTCCAGCTTTGCGTGGATAAAATCCATCGATGGGCAGATGAAAACGGTTTCACCTTTTCTGCTTCAAAGACACAGTGTATTCACTTCCATAATTTCCGTCAGTTTTTTCCAGATCCTGAACTTCAAGTAGGGAAATCTCCCATTCCAGCTGTTAAAGAGGCCAAATTTCTGGGAGTCATTTTTGACCAGAAACTTAACTTTCTCAGCCACATCAAAAATCTCAAAACTGCTTGTCAGAAAGCACTGAATATTCTGCGGGTCATAGCGCACACCGACTGGGGCGCTGATAAGAAAACTTTGCTGCACCTCTACAGAGCCCTGGTCCGTTCCAAACTGGACTACGGTTGTGCTGTGTACGGCTCCGCAAGATCGTCTTACCTCAAACTCTTGGACCCTATCCACCATCAAGGGCTTCGTCTCTGTCTTGGAGCGTTCCGCACCACCCCTGTGTACAGCCTGTACGCAGAGGCGGGTGAACCTTCATTGTCCAACCGCAGGCTGAAACTGTCGTTGAATTATTATATCCGACTGTTCTCGGAACCAGAAAACCCTGCCTATGACTGTGTCTTTGATCCTCCGTTCCAAAGTAAGTTTGAAAACAACCCTAAATGTATTCCGCCGTTTGGTCTTCGTATGCAGCCTCACGTGCGGAATGCAGGTCTAGACCTAGGAGTTGTGTCGGATTTTTCCAAGTTTCCGGATCAACCTCCGTGGACCTTTTTCACACCAGAGATTCGTTTCGATCTTGCAGCTTTTCGCAAAGAGTCTACCAGCTCTCTGGCGTACAAGGCTTTGTATGCTGAGCTCTGTTCCAAATTCCCATCCTGTCAAAAAGTTTTCACTGACGGTTCCAAGTCTGAAGATGGAGTGGCCTGTGCAGCCTACTGCCCTGGCGCTCCTTCTCAGATACTGTTGGAACATATTCATTCAGATGCTTCTGTCTATTCTGCTGAACTTACTGCTCTGGTACTGGCTTTGAAGATAATCTCACATTCTTCGAAGAGGGACTTTCTGGTTCTGTCGGATTCGCTGTCAGCTTTGGAGGCCATAGCTGGCCGCAACCTTCAGCATCCAGAACTTTTATTTTTTTTGGAACTTTTTAGCAAGTTGAAGGCGGACGGTTACAACATTACTCTTGCTTGGGTTCCAGGTCATGTTGGCATCGGCGGGAACAAAATGGTTGATCGTTTAGCCAAGAACGCCACGAGAGAGAAACTGTCCAACACTTATATCCCCTGCTCAGATGTGAAACCCAAAATTAATGATTATGTGAGAGACCTCTGGCAGGAGGACTGGAACACACAGACGAATAACAAACTCTTTCAGATCCGTCCAAACCTTAAGGACTTCCTCCCATCCAGGTCGGGAGGTCGTAAAGAGGAAACGGTTCTGTGCCGGCTGCACACCGGCCATTCGTATTTTACCCATGCCTACCTTTTAAAGAGTGAAGAAGCTCCGTGGTGCATTCCATGTCATGCGCCACTCACAATGAAACATGTTCTTTTAGAGTGTTGGGACTTGCATGATGTGAGACACAAACATTTTACGGCGGAGTCATGAAGATCCTGTTCAGGGATGTCCCGCCTGATGTGATCCTTGAGTTTTTGAGAGAGATTAACATTTTTCATCTGATTTAAGATTTTACGGAAGAAAGATTTTTAACGAAGTTTCTGGTACGTTTCTAGACGATGTCATTTAAAGAGATGTGTGAAAGTTTTTTTTTTTTCTTTTTTTTTTTTTATGACTGGTGAGTTGATTTTAACGTGGTGACAGCCCTGATGTGGCCCTTTGCGGTCGGCTGGGCTATAAGCAACATTATCTTATCTTATCTTATCTCCAAGCTCTGTTCCAGTCTGTCTCTATCTTATGATATCTATTATCTGTGGCTTCATTCACGCTGTGTTCCAAGCTCTGTTCCAGTCTGTCTCTATCTTATGATATCTATTATCTGTGGCTTCATTCACGCTGTGTTCCAAGCTCTGTTCCAGTCTGTCTCTATCTTATGATATCTATTATCTGTGGCTTCATTCATGCTGTGTTCCAAGCTCTGTTCCAGTCTGTCTCTATCTTATGATATCTATTATCTGTGGCTTCATTCACGCTGTGTTCCAAGCTCTGTTCCAGTCTGTCTCTATCTTATGATATCTATTATCTGTGGCTTCATTCATGCTGTGTTCCAAGCTCTGTTCCAGTCTGTCTCTATCTTATGATATCTATTATCTGTGGCTTCATTCACGCTCTGTTCCAGTCTGCTTTTTGAACCTCCTTCCCTCAGCATTCGCTGATTACAACGTGCAACAGATCAATGTACGCTTGAATGATGTGGGATGGAAAATTATACCAGTGAGAGAGGGAGATGGGATATACTCAAACAGGAGACGGGTCTCTCAGAAGTTGTGGGTGGACTAATGGAGGGGGGCGGGGTATGTCGGGAGAGGAGATAGAGGTAGTGTTTATACCGAAGGAGTTAGCCAAGCAGGGGAGATGGAAATCAATCCCACTCCACATGCGAAATTGGCCTTATAGCAGGAACGGGAATTGATTTGTGGCACAGGGTAGGGAAAGAGATAGGGGAGAAAGGAAGCTATGAAGGATGAGGGAGAAAAAGAGGAGTCGCTGATTGATTGTGTCAGCACAGCTGATTCCACCGTTTCTTTTTCATGGAAAGGTCATGTGTGTTAAGGATAGGTGGCTTGAGTGTAATAAGATGATTGTCTTTTTGTTTTGATTTTTTGTTCTTTAATTTGACCCCATCCTTGCAGATAGTATTTCTCTTCATTTAGGCTGTTTTGTTTACGTCGTGACATTCTTGATGGACTTATCAATATTTTATTATTGTGTTCCTCTTCATGTTGTGATACCTCTGGCTTATCACTAACAGTTTCTCCATGTTGTGATACCTCTGGCTTATCACTAACAGTTTCTTAGCTGCTGTACATGTCAGACTTTTCAGAATGTTTAGCAACTTCCAGCGTCTGCTTTTTTGTTGGCTGATTACATGCAAAGACAGATTAATCTACGCGAAGTCATATGTGATGGAAAATTATATTGATGATTGAGAGATATGGGACATATTTGGACATGAAGAGAGAGGTCTTGACAGATGTTGCAGGTGTATTGGAGGAGGGAGGGGGGGGGGGGGGGGGGGACTGTTTGGGAGATGGGATATCTTGCTGATATGGATAGAGGTGATATGGTAGAAGGTAGGTTGATTGGCTGCCTGCACAAACCAAATTGGCTAGGTAATGGGGTAGGGGACTGGTTCATCGTGCAGGATGAGGAGGGGAAGGGGTAGGTGGAGATGGATGGGGAGGGGGGGGGGGGGGGGGGGGGGGGGGAGGGTAGGTTACAGATATGAGAGAGAGGGAGCTTAATAGAGAATTAAGAGAGCAATAGACTGCTGGTTTCTACTGTTTTAATTCATTACAGAGCATTTTTGTCCAAGGTATAGTCAACTTGGCTGCAGTAGCATGGCTTTATTCTTTCATGCTTGGGAAAATGTGGCTGTGTTCTTGAAGGCTGCATTGCAACTTTTTCCTTCAAAACACTGTTGTTTAACCTTTTAGTATTTTTGTCTTGAGACGCGTTCTGCTGTGTCCAGCTACTGTCAGGTCCACTTTGGAGAGCTACAGCAACTGCTTCCTCTGGCGTTGGCTGTTTTGCTGGCTGATTACACCTGTGATAGATAGTCAAGCTTCAGTTGAGCGGGATAGAAAAGTATGTGGGTGGGCGAGAGAGGGAGGGAGAGAGCTGATGTGTTGGGAGAGGAAACAGATTTTGGACGGAGGGAAGGAAAAGTGTGGGAGAAGAGAAAGATCGATCAGATCCCCCTCCCCATCCCCTCTCATGCTCCTGCTTCCGCCTTTGTCGACCGACCAGAATTGGTGTGATAGCAAAGTGTGGGACAGGGTGTGCGGAAGTGAGAGTTTAGACAGGACAGGAAGAAGAATAGCTTTGATATTTTCTGGGAATCTCACTCCTGCTGCTTTTCCTTCAGAAACTTTTCTGTTTTGACATGTGTAGGTGTAACAGATGGTTGGCTGTGTGGTTAGCCATGCGAGTGTTCCTGGTCACTGATTGATTTTGCAGGGTGATGGGGGGTAGGTTAGTGGTGGAGTGGGGTGGTTAAGGAAGGTAGCAGAAATGAGGGGAAAGATGGATAAAAGAAAGAAAGAGAACAGGAAAAACCTTCATTCTAAGCCACTTTCACCCTCCACCGAGTTTTTGGGCAAAAGTGGCCTAAAAGCAGCCTTTTCCTGTGGCGGAAGAGAGAGAGAGAGAATCACCGGCAGACAGACAGAGAAGAGAGAGACAGAGAGAGACAGACAGACAGACAGAGAGGCGGGCAGACACACACACACACACTCTTTCTCTCTCTCAATTAAATGACATAAAATCCGCACACTTCTTCTGACTAATTTCCACCTACAAACTTTGTACACGGGGCTGAAACTCGATCACTTAATTTACGGCTCGCGGCAGTTTGCACCTAGCCTGTCCTGTGTAAACGAAACACACTCAGTTGGGTTGCACCACATTTGGAAAAGTCTAGATTGCCATCAGATCGAGGCTGTCGACGTGGCACGACCCGGGCCGTCATTGTTTGAGCCACCACTCAAGAAGGCTGTGTGTTTCGTCGGCGCTGTGTTTTAATTGTGTTATTTTAAAATGGCTAAAACGTTACTGAAGAACAGGTTTGTTATTCGAGGCCATAAGTTTTATTTAACCGCATGTTAGAGTATTTGTTGAAAGAATTAGTTGAGTTAGTCAGTGAAGGCAAGCCAACTATTCACATGTTTGCCCGCACAGCGTTCATTTCTTAAGGCGAAGGTAAACACGGCTGATTCGTGACTTGATTGATTGTTAACTACAGATTCAGTGTTTATGGGGCAAGCTGATTTGTGTATTAAGATGTGTATACTTTTCTACTTCTAACCAGTTCATCTACCTTCAAGTGTGCTCTTATGCAACTGAATGGCGATTTCGAATGTTCTGGCAAACAAACTAGATAGGGTTAGGCAGACCTTAGTACATCTGCCAGTATGGAGAGGAGTAGTGTGTGGCTAGCACTATCTTCATATAAATGCTTCAAATATACAATGACGGATGTACTACAACCTACAAAACTATGTGTAACAGATAGGCTGGCACGAGGCCGAAACTTAATCGCTAGCGAGACGCGCGACCTTGTTCACACAGCGCACGGCAAGCGACCAAAAAATCAATAAAGCGAGAGACTGGGCTTGCCAGGTGAGGGGTGGGGGTGGGGGGTGTATTCATTTCAGGTTGACAGCGCGCCAGGTGTCGTTAGCGCGGGTTGTATTGTCATTGAAGGTGTGTGGTGTAGTGAGAAGATATTTACCGGGTTTTGTGCAGGTTAGTTTTGTTTATATAATATTTTGATCATGGCAGAACAAAGATAGTGGGAGATTTCTAAGCTGACAATACTTGACGAACATGTTGAGTACCATGCACAATTTGTTAGTGCTTTGGATGAGTTGAGAGCGGCAGGCCTTCATATTCTCGCAAACTAAGAGAGATTGCTCGTTTGTTGAAACCATATGCTAAAAGGTTTTCTACAGTTGGTCTTTCTTTCATAGAAGTCTACTCTAAGAGGAAGGATTTGTATTTAATGTTTTTCAAGCAGTGAGGAGATTAGAAATTATTGGACTACTCCCGCACAAGAGCCAATACAACTCCAAACACACTCCTCTCAAAGTCCGCAGCAGTGAGAGAGAACCAGCGCTCCACCCTAGAGCGGCCAAGGGCACAGTAGCAAGCCGTTTTCCAGCGCTCCACCCTAGAGCGGCCAAGGTCACAGTAGCAAGCCGTTTCTTCAGCGCTTTACCCTAGAGCAGTTCAAAGGTCACAGCGGCAAGCCGTTTCTTCATCGCTTTACCCTAGAGCGGTCAAAGGTCGCAGTGGCAAGCCGTTTCTTCAACGCTCCACCGCTTCACCCTAGAGCAGTCAAAGGTTATCAGCAGTGAGATCAGACTTTTTTGTGCACTTGGTGGCTGCTTTGAACTTGCAACAAAAACGCAAGCACTGTCTTGCACCAAGTGGTGTTACACATGACAAATAATAAAGCTCTGTGTACACCACACACACACTCCTACCCCCAAGTCACTCCCCCCCACCCCCACCCCACGCATGCACATCCCCCCACCCCCACCCCACACACGCACGTCCCCCCACCCCCACCCCACGCACGCACGTCCCTCCACCCCCACCCGGACTGTCTATTGTGTGTTTGTTGTTTGTTTTGTCCTGCCCCCACGCATGCACACCCCCCACCCACGCATGCACACACTCAAGTTCCTTCTAAGTTTTTAACAAGTTATTCTTAAGTTCTTACTTAAGTTACTTCTAAGTTGTCCTTAAGTCATTCTCAAGTTATCCCCAAGTTCTTACTTAAGTTACTTCTAAGTTTTTAATTAAGTTGCCCCAAGTTTTTAATAAGTTCTTAATAAGTTCTTGATTAAGTTTTTAATTAAGTTCTTGATCAAGTTCTTAATAAGTTCTTGATTAAGTTATCCTTTAAGTACAACCAAGTTCTTATTAAGTTATCTTATAATTATCAAAAAAATACAAGCTATGTTTTTATCTTAAATAGTAGATGTCTAATATAGTACACACACGCCTCAAAAAACGTGTCATCGTTGAGGATGTCTTGCTCAGCGTTCTCTGCATAAATCTTAAGGAAGGTTTTACATCCGAAGCAACCGCATTGATTACAATTCGGGTCTATGGAAATGTCTTTTATAGACTCCAGGTCTTTATTTATTGACACCATCATTTTATAATACGCCATGATCTATTTTTATAAAAAAATTTAAAATATTATTCCATTTGAAATGGATCAAAATGATGCTTTGTTATTGGCGATTTTGGCGTGCTGGTGTCTTTTTCTGCATTTAGTGGCTCAGATTTTTTTGATAGCTTTCGTTTCTGTTGCCATTCTTTATATGTTTTATAACAGTAATAACCGCCCCCAACAGCAGCAATGGCGCCAAAAATGGCAACAGTTTTAAGTTCAATATTCCATGAAGACTTTGGGGCCCTTGAATCATATGGAGTTTTTATAGCCGGCATTGAATTAACTTGTTCTGGCGTTGGCGGTGTTATGTTTTCATGATGCTGTAACATTAATTTTTTTTGTCTGTTCCACTCTGCTAATTTTTTTCCTGCTTCAACACGCCCAGGATTTTTAATGGTCCCCACCTGGTTCAGTGTTATCTGCCGATTTTCTGGCTTGGTTACTTTCTCCACCTGATTCAGTGTTTTCTGGTTCTGATGATTTTCCAGATCGTTCATTTTGAAGGGAAATAAAATCTATATGATTAAAAGTTATTAATCCCATGATTAATGGCGATAACAATGTTCCAAATCTATAGTATAAATCACACCCTAGAGACTCTAATGACTTTGTTAAAACTGGATCTTGCGTTAAATCATACGTAAGATCTTGTTCAGAATCAATGGGAGCAAATCTACTGACTAGTTTAGTGTACAAACTAAGAACCGTTTGCCCCACACTTTTCACCATTCTAGACCCAGCTGCGCTTCATACCTGTTATGATACTTTATAATGTCTTGCGGCGACATCTGTTGAATCTGTTCAATGCTGAATTCAGTTCGAGGAACTGTTTTGTTTTTCCACATGCTGCCAAAGAATACAGCCTCTCCTTTTGGGCATAATAGCTTGATCATCAACTTGGTCATTCATAAGTTCAGGAAGGTTTAGGCCGCCTTGTAGCTGTAGGAGATCATCACTGTTCATGTTTTTTTAATATTATAATTATTTTATTTTTTAAAAATGAGCACCGAAAAAAACTGTTGCTAACCTTGTATACCATTCTGCTGTTATTGGAGGACTAAGTGTAGGATACTCAATGCTTGGTAAAAGCCTGTTAAGAATTAAACCAGCAGATCTTGGCAAACTAGACTTTGAGGATTCAGCAAAGCTAATTGCTATCATTGCGGCTTCGGTTGCCACAAAAGATTTTCTAGTTAAGCAAGGAATAATTCCAGACAATATAAATATGTAAGAAAAAAATACATTTATAAAAAATGGCTTCACTCGCAATAATGATAGGCGGCGCTGTGGTTAATGCGCTTGCTTTTAGCGGAAGTAATTTTGCATTTAGTAAACTGCGGGATGACGGCGAGAGAAAAAGACATAACAAAGCTATGGAGCAACTAGCAGCTGCACAAGACGCCTATGAAAGGCAGAGACTTGAGCAGTTAGATTTTATTAATGACACCCTGAAAGAACAGGGGCATGCAGCTTACACATTTAAAAATGTTGACCAAGCAATAAAAGAATATTATCTAGTAACAGGCAAACCGGTCCAGACATTGCCCCCACCAAAATTCAGTGACTTTTATCAACCATCAGAAAAACAAAAGATGCAAGAAATCGCGTTTATTGTCGTTGGTATGACCGTCGTGTATTTTGTTGCGCATAATATTGGCTGAATAAAAAATGAACAAAATCTATTATTCGCCAAAAGGATATTGGAAGGGTATCAACAGCAATACAAAAGCTAAGCCAGCAGCGGGTGTCAGTGAACAAACAGCAAAAGAATGGTTATCTAAACAAGCGATTTGGCAAATTTATTTACCTGCGCCTAGACGAATACAGAGACCGCACTTTGTCAATACAACTCCAAACGACACCCATCAAATGGATCTTCTATATTTACCCTCTGATAGGATTAGACGAAAAAGATTTAAGTACGCACTCACAGTCATTGACATGGCTTCAAGATACAAAGATGCGGAGCCATTAACACAAAAGAGTGCTTCTGCTGTTGCTGTTGCCATACAACTGATATATCAACGAGGCCCCTTAACTTTCCCTCGCATGATTCAAGTCGATGATGGAAAAGAATTTAAAGGCCAAGTGAATCAATTATTGTTAAAACACAGAGTTACCATTAAAAGAGGCATTCCGGGAGTTCACAGATCACAGGCTTTAGTTGAAAACTTTAACAAACAGTTAGCTGAAAGACTTTTCTCCTACCAGTATCACAGAGAGCTGCTTGACAATTCTCGCAACACAGAATGGGTTAGAAGACTGCCCTCAGTTTTGCGCGCAATGAATAATGAAGAATTTAAAGGGTTAAAACCAGTACAAGCAATCAAAAGAAAAACAATAAATGTTGTTGAAGGAGAGTTTTCATCCGGCAAACTATTACCGTTTGGATTGAAAGTAAGGTACCTTTATTTACCGGGGGAAGCAGAAGGGGACACTCGCATCAGGGCAACCGATCCAGTTTGGAGTGTTGACCCATATGAAATAAAAAGAATTGTAAAGATGAATCCGCCCGTGTATTATTTACGAAAAACTGACACAACAAAACAGCCAGCCCCTCAAAGATCTTTTGTGAAGGAAGAACTGCAGATAATCCCGCCAGGCACCGTTCCGCTTTAATTAATTTACGTAAACATATTTTGGTTTAAAATGGAAGGCCAGAAGGAAGCGCAGAACGAAACAAGAATGGTAAAGGAAGAGACCATGAAAATGATACGGGAATCATTTCATGCGTGTAATGCTATTAAGGAAACATTTTCGAGGATTAATCAATGCATGCTAAATCATCCAGATCACCTACAATCCAAACCCCCAAATTGGGAAAAAGAATATCTTGAAATAATAAAAAAAATTCGAACTCGTCAAGCAAACATGAGAAAAGATTTTAAATGAATTGGATGAAGCTATGATTGATCTTATAATAAAAGTTGATGAAAAATATAAAACCCCCTGTTTATGCGGTCCTCCAGTGCCCGATTGCATATGAAAACTCCGGATTAACAAACACCCGTTTTGTGTTTGTTCTATCTAACGACTTCTTTGTTACAACAGTTGTGTTGATCTCATGTAGATTAGATCGCAGTTTTACGTTGTCATGATGAAAAGTCTTATTGCCAAACAATGCTTCTTTGTAATTGTCATGTGATATGTTTGACTGCACAACGCTGCGAGATATTCCCTTTGCTTTCTTAATGATTTTCTCCTGGCTCGAAATACTGTACATTTTTGACCTTAAACCAACATACTCCTTGATCACCTTTCCAGATAATTCATCCTTCATCTTTCCTAAAACCTTCTTGTTAGTAATTGAATGCAAAGGCGAATCTTTAGGGTAATCGGATGTGTCATACCATCCCGCATGTCCTTTAGCTACTTCGGTTTCCATGTCTTTATAGATGTCTTCAGTAGGGATATCTATAACAAAACTATCTGTATCTGTGTAAAGTACTCTGGACTCAGGATACGAGGGCTTAAAGTAGTCATAAAGAAATTCTAACATCAAAAGCTTTGATAATTCTAAAACAGTAAACCCAATAAATACAGGTTTGTCCAATTTGACTTTCTTTTTTTTCATCATTATGCCAAAAAGCTGATCATGAAATCTTTTAAAGTCCTGGTAATTTGGTTTTGAAGTTAGCTTAATTGCTTCGTTCTCTTTGGTGACTAATCTGACATCTTTGCGCTTGTGCGGATTCTCCATAGTCTTTCCGAAACAGCTGTTGTTCATCAGCTGGAAAAAGTCTTTTTCTGAAGCATCTGTGGATTTAGTTCTAAGATCAGTGTTCTTCATGATGTATGGTTTCATGAACTGTTTTTGATCAAAGCAATTATGCGATGAACTGCCGTCAACTTCAAACCATGTCTTAAATAAAATTGTGAAGTCTGTAATGGCAGACATAATTTTTTTTGCCGCGAAGATTAGGCACAAGTTTAGGCGGTTCTCTTGGATCCATCTTTAGACTTTCTGCTGCTAATGGATAGTCATTATGCAGGTCATGGAGTTCCTGAGGATATTCTAAGTCAACTTCTAGAATGAAACCGCGCTGTTGATCGGGCGTTAAACTGCCAACCACTTTAATGCCTTTTGAATATTATTCGTACCTGTGTACATCTTGAAGTTACGTAATGGAAGTGATTGCGCCATAGCCCAACCATACAGTATTGTTTGCATCTAAATACATAAGATAGTTAGACCTTTTACTTGGATCATAATCGTCCAAGTATTTGTTGTTTGCTTTACAGTAATATGCGACGCCATACTAATTCCTCCACGCAATCGTTTCAATCATCTGAATCATTGGTAAATCTGACAATAAATCAATCTGTACTCCATGTAAACTTTAAGAAAGCGTCCCAACTCATCCGGGCGCAGAAATGTAATGCGCAGGATCCAGGCTATAATGTTTCATGCAGGTCTTCCTATAATTTTCAAAGACGTCCGCCAACAAACATACATCAGCCATCAGGTAGGAATCATGATAGTCTCCCATCGTTTTACAATCTAACTTCTGCCACGCATCTTGAGCGTGCTGGTAATCGGAGTCGCTGATGTCCTTTCCTCTAAGACTAGAAAAGAACGCGCCTTTAGGCGGAAGTGTATCTTCGTCAACCTTTCCCAACTGTTCATGTATTCATAAGGGTAAACGCCCTTTCTAACAAGAGTTGAGTCAAAATATTCTTCCGTTATTGGGCAGGACTTTAAGGACATAGCCAGTGCCTCTAATGAGCCCATCATGTGTTGCATAGAGTCGTAGAAAGACATGTTATTTTAAAGTGAAACACATGTACTTTTCTGATGACTGTGCAATGCATGACACCCTAAAAGCATCGTCTACTGCTTTCATTATAAGATTGAGAGTCGTAACCTCGCAAGTTATGAAAGAAGATGGGCAGCTTCCATGTCTTTGGATCAAACTTTAGTTGAGATTGCATTTACTGTGTGCTGCTCCTCTGAACTTTCCACTAATGTGATCATGGTCTCTTACTGTGGGGTTTACACTCTTGGGCGTTAGCTCTAAACCGCAAATCCAACAGTGAGTGGCTGAGGCATACTGTTGTTGGTCTTCAGGCGTCATCATGATTTCAGATAAATTCAGATTATTAGAACAGTCATTACGCACTTGCTGCATGCGCTGTAAAAATCTTCTAGCCGCATTTGGGCCTCTATATAATTCTGGTTCTGAATAAACGCCATCGACCTGACAACAATGAAGGCAAATGAACAAATCTGATGATTACTCATTAAGACTGTTTTTCGAAGTTTTTGTGGTGCTGGCCCTTCATAAGGAACAATAAGCGACTCGAAGTCTGCGTAAACTACGTATGGACTTGTTTGCAGCCGTTTCCAGTTCTTAAAACTAACTTTAGATCCTGGCGGGGGCGTAGTTAGTTCTGTCTTACAGTCTACAGAACTTTTACAATGTTTTATATGTTCACTCGCAGCTTGCACAGATGGCATTCTTGTTAAACATTTTCTACAGAATTCTTGTTTGCCATGATCTTTGAAGTATGCTGCATTAGTCTACTCATTGTTCGTATCAATGTGTAATGGGGCAGCCCTGCTGGCGAAAACATTAGGAGTAAGTCCACATGACTTTTGGCTGGTTCGCCTATTGTTGGACTGTTCTTGGACACTTTAATTGGCGCCAAATTTGTTTCCTCATCCATGTGTATTACATTAACAGTTATTGGGTTGTTTTGTTCTTCAAAACTGATCAATTTGGTCTACACTAACAGGAAAGGATATTCCATTGAAGTTAAGATCTTTGGCGTATTGCGATAGTTAGTCACTCTCTCTGCGTGGTCGCGGACATGATGCAGCCTTGCGAGAACACACACATAAAACATTTGTCGTCTGTATTCTTTATGTTTAGAACTGCTCTCTTTAAAACCAACTCCCGAGGTAGCGGAATGTAAGCCTTGCCTACAATCGGTGCATACTTAGCCTGTTTTAATCTAATCTCTAAGACTTCGCCCTCTGACCAACCAGAGCCTCTCATTTTAGCTTCTTCAGCGGCAGCGTCAAACTGTGTAAGCAGTTCGTCTGCCCAACCCTGTGTTAAGTCATTATGAGAAAGAATAGTCTGCTGTTTAGTCGAGACCCAGACTTCTAGATTTTCTTCATTTATTGTTACATAGTCGATTAAAACAGCTAACATTACTTTAACTGGCGGGTCTATTGTTAGTTTACTTGGAACTTGAGAAATTGCATGAACAACACTTGCCTGTACGTTTGTTGGGTCAATGACTTCTAAATCAATATCATTCAGTGCTCTTGATAAACGCTCTCTCTCGAGCATTCCTTCAAACAATTCGTCTTGTCCTTCATATATCTTAGCCATGCTGTCTTTCTTTTCTAAGCCAAAATATTTATTTAAATTAAAAAAAATACTTAATCAGAACCAATATCAAACGGTCTTTTTTGCGCTTGGACTCATAAACTAAAGTATAAACACCCTTCGGTGTTGTTAATGTGAGCTGTTTAGAACAGTGTTTAATGTCTCGTTTACTTTTTTTAAGCATTCCTTTTTTATCTGCTCGGCGTCTGGCTGTTGAGAAAAACTTGCCCTCGCCTTTCTTTGAAGATCAAAACTTTTGTCTTTTGTAGTCATCAAATCGGCCTGTAAACGATTAAATTCTTCATCCGTGATGTTTGAGTCAACAAGCGCTTTATTTATTGTCAGTTTGAACGAGCTAAGTTTAGCCGTTATTAGTTGAACCATAGCTGTGTGCTTTTGGAGTTTAGTTTTTATTTTTTTTGCTAGCAGCACTACGGCTAATGAACACAGGCCAAGAGCTAAAGACAAACCTCCTAGCGGTAAAGCTGCGGGTGCGCCTATGCCCGTTGCTAAGAGACCAACACTCGTTCCTGCTGATAGAGCACTTATAGTCGATGCTCCAGTATTAACATATGTAACAGCATTAAAGGCAGCAGAATACCTTCGTTTGGTTTTGCTGTATTTTGAAAGGTCCTGCTCTAGTTTTTGTTGCATTTGTGTAATGTTTGTTAATCTGAAGGTTTTTACTTCAGGGGTTTCTATAACAGCAGAATTGCCTGCTATCTCTTCTTTTGGCGGCGCTGTAGGCACATTTGGATAAACCTGAACAGACATGCTTTTTATAAAATGAAAAATAATTTAGTATAATACATATTCTAAATCTGTTTTCTCGAATATTCAGCTGCGCATCATATAATAAAACAAATGTACATTAAGAGGTTTATCGGCTTCTTCTTCTTTATCAATTTGAATGTTTATTACGTCTCTCACTTTTCTCCCGCTTCCATACAACTCATTATCCTCTGTTGACCTTAGGTCAATCCATAAACCGTATTTTGTGTGTTAAATAATCATCAAGCCTAACATTGTGAAGATGTAAATCTTTAGACACTAGGTCTGCCGTTGGATTTCTACCCCTCCCACCCCCAAACAATTTTCTTATTTCGTCAAATGATGATAAGGTCTAAGCCCGCTAGCGTAGATTTGGTTAGGACTACCGTCAATTGTACATTGCACTTTTGTTATTTTAGGATTAAAAAACTTTTCACTTGCTCTTTTGAACGGTTCTTCATCTTCACACAGCAATAAAATACCTTTAAGTGAACGTGATGCAACACTAAAACTAAAATTCCATATAGTGTCTGCCCTGCTTCTAGGATATGTTGTATGATGAATCACTCTTTCGTAATATATTACTAATAGTGACTTATATTGATCCCCAATCGCCTTTGCTAATTTAGGGTTGCTAACAACGTCAAACTCTAACAAGATGTCAGAAATGATGTACTTTGCTTCGGTTGTCTGTTGATTTGATAACACGTTTGTATTCATTAAAAGTTAGTTCATATGACAATCTGTCTTTTAATGCTCCTTGAAAGTATGGGGCATGCGCTTTTAACAACTCAAAATCTAGGGGAATGGAAAAGCGATTACCATACGCAAAATTTACAGCTGCATACTTTTTACCGTCTTTAGTATCTGCGGCGCCTATTCTATGTTTTAGTGCTTCTTCATTTTCGATTCCTTGAAACGCAAGATCAGCCCTTTCATTCCCGGTTAGCCATAGATCAGAATAGGTTAAAAATATGTCTGCATTGTGTAAAGAAAATATTTCTTGCCCCTCAAGTTTTATAGAAATTTTCTTAACGATTGCCCGCCCCAGATTCTGTACAACTGTCCTGTTTGGGTCTGTTGTTGAAGCGAGTTCTATTTTAAAAGTAAGACGTGCAGAGCCTGGCACAATCACTTCATCCGCCCCTAGGTCTGGAAATTTGACAGTAAGAATTTTGATCCGCATCAATAGTAGATGGATTATTTGGAACAGTAATATTCCGCTTATTTCCCTTCACGCCATAGGGTTCTTTCAGTCTTCTTTTCGGGTTAAGAATCGAGCCATGTGCGTTTGCCATTTTTTTATAAACAAATAAAAGTTAATTATTTAAAAACATGGCGGGAATTGAAGGCGAAGAAGATTATGATGTTTTTGATCCTGGAAACGATATGAGTGAAATGATCCCTTTGACACGGCATCGCTCAGCGCTCTCAATGCGGCGCGAATTAACAGAAAGTGCGGTTGGAGCATTTTACAAAAGTTTAGGTCAAGAACCTCCCGAATTTATAGACCCAAATGATTTTGAATTAGAAGATGGTCATTTGTTTGTAAGGGGCGATCAAGGAGAATCTGTTTCGGCTTACAACTAAACCAGACCCATCAAATTTTTTAGCCAAGAGTACAATTATACAAAGACTCAGTGTGAAAGATCAAAATCGCCTTGGCATTGCTAGACCAAAATTAGATAGGGAGGCAGTTTCTAAACTTCAAAACACACTACAAGAACTCCCGACAGATAACCAAAATACAAAACATGGAACTTGAAGAATTAAATCAATCGGCAGATGAAATAATAAATGCAATAGAAGCAGAAACCAGTTTTTCAGAAGAAACAGCGTTAAAGACTATACACGACCCGCCGCTACCCATGCGAGAAATAGAGGCCCTTGATCATGCTTTAAGAAGGATCAGAGGCGAATTAACAAACATTTTAGCAAAACTAGGTGAACTAGATGAGCATATAAAAAGAGAAAAAGAAAAACTCGTTGAGGCTGATGACGCCAACTTAGGGCCTGATATTAAAGAAAGAATAAGACAAAGACTAAAAGATCTTGAACAAGAGAGATCAGCAAGACTAGAAGTGCTGACTACTAACCGAGACCAATTACGAACTCAAGTGAATAGAATAAGAGAAACTATCAAAAAAATTTTATATGAAGACACGACACTAGCAGAACGAATACGAACGCTGTTTAGAGAGCATGGAGTCACATTAGCAAGCGTTATAACGGCCTTAGGATTTGCAATAAGTACACTGGTGATGGCTATTACAGGCGGTGGTGGAGAGCAAAGTTCAGTGCCTCCGCCGCCATCGCCTCCACCTGATAAATCTGGTAAAAAAACAGCTTGATCATCTTGCGAATTTATTAAAAAAATTAGCTGGTAAAGCTATAGACGCTTTACCAGGAATATTGGGGAGTATTGTCGGCTGGCTTTTGTCTACTGCAAGCAAAGTAGTTGGCTTTATGGCCGAGCACTTATGGACATTAGTTCTCTTAATAGTTGGGTTATATTTAGTAAGATAAAGACCAAGTAATCCTAGGCCAGTTAATCCAAGAACAAGCGCTGTCTTTTCATATTCATGGTCATCGCGAACAGAGTCCGGGTCTTCAACAGCCTTTGGCTTTGGACCTCGGGGGATTGGATGACTTAATCTTGGGTGTTTGCTTACTGCTTGCAATATTACTGGCTCAGAATTTATTTCGTTTTTCCCAACCTTCTGTTCATCGCCTGCTATAAGAATTTCATTATTATAGTTTATTATTATTCCTACCTGGAGTCTGAGGTCAGAAGGCAGCATGTATAAACCAGTGCCAACAGCAAAGTCTACTTTCGATCTTGCGTATTGTAAAACATTTTGGTACCTTTCTATACTTGAAGGTAAATCAACTGTAGAATTAATGGCGTCCTCTAAATTTGCTAAGTATTGTTTTTGCGCGTCAAAGCCAGTAGAAGGATCAGTTATGCTTGATCTTGCCTGTGCTTGCGAACCTAGCAAACACCAAACGTAAGTACGAATAGAGTCGTTTATTCGCTCTATTCCCGCCCTAGTTAGGCCCTTAGAAGTGTCTAAGATAAATGTTGTCCATGCTGTTTTATGCTCTTGCTGTAGGGACCCAGGCTGAACAGTTTTGCCTGAAAAGAAAGTTTTGAAAGGAGGATGCCAGTCATAGTTATACTTTCTGTGCGTGCCCCGAAAATAAAGGTCGCCTAGACCATGATTATGATCCAACGTTTGTCTAAAGCCTGTCTTGATGTTAATATTGAATTCGTTACAGATCCTTTTAAAAGCCTTCATGTCTATTATGTTGCTGAGTGGATTAAACGGTTTGTCATTTGGTAATGGAGCTTGCAATTCAGTCAAAATACGTCTGAAGGTGTAATAGAAATGAAATCTGTACACTGACCTCACCAAAGGATCATGGTGATTTAAATGATCAGCATACGACACTCCACACCAGTTGATGCGCAAAACACAGCAAAGTTTAACTGGTTCTGATATAAAACTGCATCGGATGACTAAACCACGCTTTCTTGATGTGGTCGTTTTCAATAGGGGGGTTAAGATATCTGCTTAATGGAGTACTCACCTTTTTATGAAAAGAGGCAGTCTGGGTCACAGCAATGTCAAGAGTATCAGTTGCTATATTTTAAGATTGTAGTGCGGCCCCAACAGAATATTTTGCATCAGTATATTTGAATGCACTCATTTTTATTTCGTTCAAAAAATGTTTGTAACAATAAAACCCAAGACCGCCCTTCGTTTTTAGAACATGCTATTGATAACGAATGCGGGGCCAAAATGGTTGCACTTCATGAAATATTCTACAAAGTCGTATGGTTTAATATAACTGAATCCAAGAAAAATAATGCAGTTCTAAAAGTTAATAAAGAAGGGAAGGTAGTTAGCCGGTTAACCATACCTGATGGTTATTACGGGTTTTGTTCGCTAAAAGAAGCAATGAGTAATTTCGACATTACTCTCAAACTTAACAATGCAAATCTAAAAACAATGTTAACATTCAAACCTGAAGAAGAAGTAGCACATTACCTTTTTGATGTAGAGCTAGCTAAAATGTTAGGCTTTGCAGATGACAATCATAGATTTAGAGTTGTGCCAGACAAAACTACCTATGAGGGAGAAAACCCGCTCGATCTTGCATTACATTCATTACTCTATGTTCATTTGGACGAACTAAGCACTGATGAAAACTTATATGATGGAAGGCCCTCAACTGTTTTAAGAGCTCTTCCATCAGGAAAGCCGCATATTGCGATTATGAAATTATACAATTCCCTAATTTACAGTTTAAAAGATTAGTTTGCGGAAGGGTCGGATCATTTATTATAAAAATCAAAGACAAAACAGGGAAAGTCGTGAAATGTGATAACCTACACATTGTTTTGGAAATAAAATAATACGTTACTAAAAAATAATGTCGCGTGGGCCAGAAGAACCAGGAGTTACATTAGCGCCTGTAAGGTGTATAACCTTAGAATTAAAAGACCTTGCAGACGTTGCGGACTTTGAACAGAATGGTGAAATAGGCGCTTTGTATGGTTTTGAGTACACTAAAGATGGTGATTATAAACGCAAAGAGGTTGGCGACACAAAAAGTTTCCTAAACTAGAGCAACTGCGCAATCTAGAGGCAAATAATGTTGGCCAGTATGAATATAAAATAGTTCGAAACCTGACCTCAAATGGCACTTAGAACCATATTTAGAATGGGACATAAAATTTGAATTCATAAGCCCATTTACATATTTTAGCCGTCAAAAAAGTTTCAGAAAAGCATTCAACTCTGGCCCTTTACATGTAAGTCTTATGCCAGATGACAATAGTCGGAAAGAGATTGAAATAAAGCCGTATGGGAAAAAACAGTACATCCTCCACAGAAGAGAAGCGGTTTTAAAAGATGCTTCTACAAAATTACAGTTCATGCCGCAAATGAATTAGGGGACACGTTCACAATAATATTTGAAATTTCTGTCTTAAAAGATAAGGAGAGGGATGGGGTTGTGGGCGTTAGTGACGTCCTTTTTAAAGGAATTCTAATTAGCTGGCAAAACTTAGGCGTTGACAGTCTTAAAGTTACTGTTGTCATTCTTCACAATGGTGAGGATATTAAGGTCATAACAACAAGCAACAAAATCAATATTAGTCTAAATAGAAACAATCTTACAGCACTGAATTGGATTAATCTTCACATTTAGGCCTTATAGGATTTTATTATACTGAACAAGTTTTGACAGAGAGCATGATAAAAACAATAACTGGATTAGATTAAATTCTAGTATAAAACTATGGAGCAGTTAAACTTTATGACAAAAACTCCTCATTGCTCATTGATTTGTGGGCAGACTGGTTGTGGAAAAAACAATATTTATCCTCGACCTGTTACAAACAGTTTATCGCTATAATTTTAATCATATTGTGATTTTCTGCCCAACACTTAAATGGAACAAAGCATATCATAATAGAAGGTTTATATGGACTGATGATAACATAATTTTTAGTTAATCCTAGCAATAAACTGAGTGAGTGTCTAGAACAGTTTTATAGACTGTTTGAAGGAACGCAGACACTATTTATTATAGATGACTGCTCGGCAGAAAGAGACATAGTTAAAAAGAGAAAACACTTTGTCGAAACTAGCTTTCAGTGGAAGACATGCTGGAATAAGTGTGTGGATTTTATGTCAAAAATATAACTCAGTTTTAAAAGACTTTAGAGAACAGTTAAAGACTGTAGTTTTATTTCACATGAAAGACAGAGACTCATTTGAAGAATGTTTGCGCGAAAATGATGTTATTGAAAATGACCAGGAAAAACACAGGATTAAGCAAAAATTAAAATCTAAAAAGTTTAGTAAATTAGTATTGAAAACGGATAACCCTGCACAGTATGTTTGTTTGTAGATAATCGTATTTTTTGGGTATTGAAGTCTTACTTGGCAGAGAACAGGAAAACCTTTATTCTGGGCCACTTTCGCCCGAAAACTGGTTGAGGGCGAAGGTGGCCCAGAATGAAGGTTTTCCTGTTCTCTAAGAAGCATGTACGGCTCTGTTATGGTAGCCAGCGTCTTTCTTTGCTTTTTTTGAAAATTTGTTGCTGTCAGGTCTTTTGTGCCTCTTCAGAGGTATCACTCCCATGCCACTCATTGCGGTCATCTCAAGTACAGCCGTACCCAGGTTAAACCTGTTTCTGACTCAGCTCTGGCATTCTTCAAAGAGCAGTCAGTGTTGGGTGATGATGAGGTAACCAGCCAAAGGAGACGCTGCACCGCTGCCTAGTCCCGTGGTGGTGCTTAGATGTTTGAAGACTTTAAAAAGAAATTAGTATTAATAGAATATGAGTAATTTGTAAGAATCATAAGGTCATTTAACATGTTAAGATTGAATTGTTTCAGCACGTCATCATTCTAGTTATTTTGCATGGTTTGATTGTCAGTAGATAAGCAGAAGATTCACTGGGTTTTGTGTGTGTGTGTGTGTGTGTGTGTGTGTGTGTGTGTGTGTGTGTGTGTGTGTGTGTTTTTGTTTGTTTTCACTGTTTGGTTGATGTAGATGTGGTAAGTATTTCATTAAAAACAAAAACAACAACAACAACAAAATAACAGTGGTTCACTTCATAGAAATTTCAAGAGCAAAATGAGAGGTATTGACAGAGTTTGAAAGCATATCTATCATTTTCAGACCTGCTTTTACGGGTTGGAAATGACTGTTGGTTGTTTTTGTAGATTCAAACCAACAAGAAAAAGTTGTCATGAACTTTGAAAGAAGAGTGTTGAAAATGAGGCCGTCAGCAAAGATTACAGGGTGGCTTGAAGAGGACAATTAGGTTCCTTTGAGTCAGGAAGCAGGGGAAAGGCTGTATTGATTTCTCCTGGGTGCCATGCTATGGATTTCTCTCTCTCTCTCTC
>JAFLJL010014213.1:7500-15000 GCA_018398815.1 Conus ventricosus | reverse complement strand
GGAAGGGTTCACGAGAGAGAGAGAGAGAGAGAGAGAGAGAGAGAGAGAGAGAGAGAGAGAGAGAGAGAGAGAGAGAGAGAGAGAAGGGGAGAGACAGGGGGAGAGAGGGAGAGAGAAATTGGAGAAGGAGAATGTGGAACGATGAGGATGGATGGGGAAGGGGGGAAGCGGTAGCCGAATCCTTGAATTGTTTATATACTGACTTCCATAAAAAACGCGAAAGCAAAACAAGCTGAAGGTTAGGGGCGAATTTTATTGGTCACAATTGTACAGAGTGGAAGCGAGAATTCAACGTGATTTGATTCATTACACCGGTAATGTGTGAAAATGTCATCAGCAATATGTCTTTGTGTGGAAAATCCAAGGTCACGTGACAAACCAGCTTGAAGTCCAAATACCGTGTGTGGCCACCATTTGCATGGACAACTGCTTGACACCTGCGGCTCAATGAGTGGACCAGGTGGTTGATGCGTCCCCTTGGCACACCACCCACACATGGACGATGGCCTGGTGAAGTTGAGCCGCTGTTGCTGGTCGTGGACGCAGGAGGTCCAACCGTCTGCCAAGTTCATCCCAAAAATGTTCTATTGGGTTTAAATCGGGACTGAGGGCTGGCCAGGGCAGCACATTGACGTTGTTATGCTGAAGAAATTGCTGGGTGGCCCTGGCTGTGTGTGGTCTTGCATTGTCCTGTTGGAATGTCCAGTTTGGGTGTTGCGCAAAAAAAGGAACAACATGGGGTCTGAGCACCTGGTGGATGTAGCACTCTGCATTGACACCCTGTCCGCGACCAGGACCAATGTTCTGAAAGATGACTGGTCCTATGGCGTGGTTAATGCCAATTGCACCCCATATCATAACGTTCGGGCCTCCCCAGGGTTCCGCTCTACCACACAGGAGTCAGCATAGCGTTCACCAGGTCGACGCCATATTCTGACACGACCGTCAGCCATGTCAAACAAAAACGGCTCTCATCTGAGAACAGTATGCGTCCCCACTGCTGCCTGCGCCAGTTGATTCGGGCTTGTGCCCACTGCAGCCTGTCCTGCCAGTGTCTTGGTGTCAGTACCGGACCTCTGTGAGGACGCCTACATGCCAGCCCGTTCTCCTGAAGACGCCGCTACACAGTGTTGAGGCTGATTCGTTGCTGGAGATTCCAAGGCACCTGTCGAGCAGTGTTAGCGGCTGTTTGCAGCCTGTCCCGCAGATGGGTTCGAACAAAATGGCGATCCTCTCTTGGTGTGGTGACCCGAGAACGGCCTGGCCGGGGATGATCATCAGTGGTACCAGTGACTCGCATGCGGTGCTGCAGACGATAGATGGTTGCAATGTGGACGTTAAAGATGTTGGCGACCTGCCTGGCATCCACACCAGCCTCCAGATGGCCTAGGGCACGATTGCGTTCCTCTGCTCGTAGTCTTGGCATCTCTGCAGCGCTCAGACGGCAAGCCGTTATCTGAACCTTGTAGCGCAGCTTTATAAAGGCTGCATGCCTGCGTACTTGTCGCTGGTTAACTTTGCTCTGCATGGTGTGCACGTGCCTCACATGCAGCAACCAGTTTGCCATTTTTGTTGACCCTCCAATGCCGGGAATGATGTGTTGCTCACACAATTTTTTCACTGCACGTGAGTCTTAGACCCAAACAACTTGCCACAATGGTTCAATATTGTATATTCACCCCTTTTCACCCGAAAAATAATCCTTTCAATTTTTCGCGATTTTTATGGAAGTCAGTATAGATACAGTACACAGGAGTAGAAGCGGCAAACAGTTTTCCCAATATATGCTAAACCTGCGTTTGATTTTAACCTGTGCCATTTACAAAACATCTTAATCATCATCATCATCATCATCATCATCATCATCATAATGTATGGATTTTATATGGCGCAATTCTTGGGATCAACTCATTGCGCTCAACACACACTCAAACACTTGCACTGACATGTGTTCACACACACACACACACACACACACACACACACACACACACACACACACACACACACACACGCACACCTAGCAACGCAGGCGCACTTATCAAGTTCATCGGTTCAAGCGTAAACAATACAGTTTTGCATGCAGTACATAAAAAGTCAGGTCAGAATAATAGACACAGCATTTAGATATTATGGTTGAAGAAGGCTTTCCTAAAGAAGTATGTTTTTAACTCTGACTTGAATTTAGATAATGTGGACAGGTCACGTAAGCTCCAATTCCAAAGAGTGAGCGCACTAAAGCTAAATGCTCTCTCACCGACTATCTTTAATGAGCGCCTAGGAATTTTCAGAAGTTTTCACATGTAATACTTTTGGAAGAGATTCAACAACAAATATTTTAAGCGGTGTGTTAATGTTATTTTCTCTCCATCCTATGTCCACATAGTTTTCCTGCATCTAATGCTATTACCCACTCCAGTGCTCACCGTTATTCACCCTAAGTATCTGCCACGGACAGAAGACGAGCTATAGTTGAAACATGTCTTGCTTAACCTCTCCCTAACGGTCTCACTGCCCCTGTACTTAGACTTGATTTTGTTGATGAAGAGTTTTGTTCTTGTTGTAGAGTTTCTGTCTCCAATACATGACAGTGTTGATGCAAGGCAATAAACAAGCAGTAAAATAGAGAACAGAGGGGAAATCAACATCCGTTTAGGGCATAAACAGATCATAGCATAAACGAAAGCTGAAGTAGCAATTGAGTTCAGAAGAAAGTACTTGCACTGGCATAAACAAGATGACAACAATAAACAAACAAACAATTTAGAATGTCTGCAGCAGCAGGTTACATGTGCACACTTCTAGTCCAAGTATTGAATCTTGATGAGCATGCTGGGAAAGAATCTCAAAGAATCTATAAACCCTTTCTGCAGGCTACTGCCAAAGAATGTGACCGTGAAGACCACACTGGCAGCTGTGTGTCTAAAGAATCTAACAACACGAGCAGGATTCAGGCACCAGAAACTGAAGGCAGAGGGAAGAAGAAGGAGAGGTAAGGGGAAAGGGTAGAGGAGGCGAAGGGTTTATTTCTAAGGGGGACGTAATATGTGCAAGACTATTATCCTGCATGCAAGTTCAGCTCAATTGGGGCTAGCAACCCTGACAATGCATACTGTTTTTATAATCTTTATTTCTTTTCATTTTTTAAACGAGTGAATGACAATATGCATATTGTTTGTTTGCTGGTTTGTTTGCGACAAAAAGAGACAAGAAAAAAGAGCAACTATATATGTGAGCATGCGTGTGCGTGTGCAAGATTGGGTGGGGGTGGGGTTGCGCGCGAGTGTGCCTGCGTATACACGCGCTTTCGAGCGAACATCCTTGCGTGCATGTCGCAGGGAAAGAAGAGTTGCCGTGCTGCACCCAATGAGTGGGTTTCGTGAGCGTGTTCAATGTGGCTGGCGGCAATATATTGCCTTCTCCCCGGATGTGAAGGAAGAGAATGCCGTTACTGAGCCGTTCCGATCCTCTCTTTTCCTTTCCTTTGGAGACAGCAGCAGGGAAATATTGGTTGGCTAAAGACGTGTTTTTTGTCCAAGAGGCTCCAATTAAATTCACACCCCCTCCTCCTCCTCTTCCTGCTCCTCCTCTTCTTCCTCCTCCTCCTCCTCCTCGAGTATTTCGATGTCTTCTTGCTCTTATTGTTCTTGTTCTTGTACGTATTGCCTGTGCTCTCTTCCTCAATCTTCTGTTTCTGCTTCTTTCTGTGTTTTTCTTTACTTTCAACTTCTTCTTCCTCTAACTCCTCTTTCTTTCCTTCTTCTAATACTTCTACTCCATTTTCTTCCCCCTTTTTTTTTTTCTATTCCTGCTCATCCATCCCCTTTTCCTCCTCTTTTCTTTTTTTCTTCTTCTTCGTCTTCTTCGTCTTCTTCTTCTTCCTCACTTCTCATCAATCATCATCATCATCACCAGCAGCAGCAGCACACAAAAACAGCAGCAGCACACTTTTCTTCTTCTTCTTTTTCTTCTTCTTCCTTTTTCGTTTTTCTTCCCTTCTCTCACACATCATCTCATCACACAGCAGCAGCAGCAGCAGCAGCGCAACACAGCAGCAGCGCATTTTCTTCTTTTTCCCTTCTTCTTCTTCTTCGTCTTCTTCTCTTCTTCTTCCCCTCATTTCATCATCATCATCAAACAGCAGCAGCAAGCAGAGGCACAGAAAGCACAGCAGCAGCATTTTCTTCTTCTTCTTTTTCCCTTCTTCTCTTTCGCTTCTTCTTCTCTCTCATTCATCATCACACACAGCAGCAGGGGCAACAAGCAGCAGCACACAGGGGCAGCAGTATCATCGAGAAAGAAACTCGGGAAGCGGGCAGAGAGAGTCCTCAGAAGAAAACCCCCCTTAAACAAGTGTTTGGGGCCCTTACTCCACACTCGGGGGGTTTTTGGGGGCCACACCCGGTTTTTCATGACCCGATGTCCCCTGCGCCCCCTTTTTTTTTTTTCCCCCCCCATTTTGGGACAGCCATGGCTGGTTTTCGAACCCATGACCCTCGGGACATCTCATTTTCAAATTAAGACTCCGCGCTTTAACCCTGAGCCCAGGGAAAAAACCTATATTTGTAGGAAATTAAGCCTTATAAATTTCATTTTTTGTTCCTCCTTACCAGATCCATTTTTGAAACCCCCCTCCTGCCCTTCTGCCATTGTTTTCAGGGGCTCGGGTTTTTTCCTTCCCTGAAACTGAGACTGTTCATAAAGCTGTATGCAGATTCCTACAAACCCCCTAGCTCCAATTTCTGCAGTGGGGACTTTGACCGAACCTTCTCTCCTCAGGCGTTTGCCAGATCCAAACTTTTCATCTTGTAGATTTTTGCGCCCCCATTCTGTTCTATAGGCACCCTGAGCTCGATCATGATCAGCTCTTGGTTTACTTAGAGTTTGGGCTACTAAGTTGGGCTCATGCCCCCTTTCTGATGATCTCTGGGGGACTCTTTCCCTCGGGGAGGCTGCAGTGCACTCCCATCATCCCCCATCCAGCAACTCGCCCCGCATTTCGAGTGGCACTTGGGTTTTGGCCAGATTTTGCTGCCCCCCTGCCGTGAAGAAAGTTTTCGGGGGCTTTTGGAGTCCTGATTCTCCCTTTTGTGGGTTGGGACTAGCCCAGACTACTTGTACAATTTCTTTTGAGCACTTTTTGTCCCCCATGTGTACCTTCCTTGACCGGCTACTTTTCATGGGTTAGAACATGCCCACTGTTTTTTTTTTTTTGGCAAGGGGGGGATGCAGGACGTCTTTTTTCCCCCACTTCACCAGGTTTGCATTTGAGGGGAGAAGGTCAAATTCAGATCTGGGAATGAAGTGACCGAAGGGGCCATTTTCCAAAAGTCCCTCCAAGTTAGACTTCTTTTGGGGTGCATTCTCCAACGTTGTCCATTGCCCTTGCGGGCCCTGCTGGACGCTTTTGGGTTTTTTTGGTTTTCTTCTTTTCTCATCTCCGAATCATCAGCCCTTTTTTTGGGTTTTTTTTCCTTTGGCCTTTTTGACCACCATTCAGTTTTGGTCACCCCCAGCCTTGTCTGTTGGTCTGTGTGTGCCTGTTATTTCTCTGACTTGAACTTTCTTTTGCAGAATCCACGCCTCTTGAACTTCCATTTTCGCCTGTCTTCAGCTGGATTTGTTTGTTTCTACCACCTTGTCTCCTAAAAGTCCTCCAGCATGCTTTTGAAGTCTACTTCCTGCTTTGTATTCCCCAGAGGGTTTTTCGTGGTAGTTTGAGCTTTGTTTGGGGCGACAGTACAGCGCGATGTCAGTCAGACAGGGGGGGAAACACCAAGCCTTTTTCCTTGTGAACTTGTTGATTTTGGGCTTCCTTGCCGCCACTGTGCTGGTGCAGATGTCGTATATCATAAAGGGGCCCCTGGGATTTTGGAAATCAGCATGAACCCCAACACCAACCTTGTATTTGCCAGGACCCCACCTTCAATGGTCCCCAAAAGCCTTTTTTCCCCCATCTGCTTGGTTTCTTTTGCTCTTTGTGTGTCTTTCAGTGTACATCATCCATTTTCCCCAAGGCTTTTTTACTGGTTTTTCTGTGACTTTTGGAATGGCCTGGTTGGCAACACAAAGACCACAGATTGGGGGCCACTTTTTCCTTTCCCAGTGAGAGACTCCGGAAATTTTTTTTGGGCTTGAATTTCATCTGGATGAGGCAACATGCGTCCACCTCTCCAGCCATGACGGGGTCTCCCTTCCCTCTGGATAAATCACGTAGTGCATCCATAAAGGCCCTTTGAGAGGGGGAAATCTTGTATCCTCCCAAGGCTGTTTGTCCCCGCGTTGTTTGTTGCTGCTTTAAAAATGAGTTCCATTGCCAGCACAACATATCGGGAAATTGACAGCCCATTGAAATGCCCCCCCAAAGTTGTCCAACATTGGTAGTCCTTGTAGAGAACCGCATTGAAAACCATTGAATACTCTTGAGCATTCGCGGATGTTCTTTGGCACATGGACATCTCAAGAGCCAACTGTATCATCTCATGGGCACAGACCAAGCGTTGCCAGATCGACCACACACTCCAGGTCCCTCTTTTTTTTTTTTTTGCTTTTTTGGTTTGCGTCCCAATCATTGTGGCGTGTTCACACACCCACCACCCCCTGGATGCCCCCTTTCTGGACTGACCATCCAAGTATTTGTTTCCCCCCATCGGGTACTTGGTCACCTTTGCGCCTGACGAGAAAAAGATTTTCCCTTCGACGTTCAGATAAATTTTCCCCCGAACGGGCTATGTCCCCTTTGAGTTTTGCTCTTTGGGGTTACACACCATCTCCCGTCATCCACGGGCCGCGACTTCTGGTTTTTTTCCCCAACCGATCGCAGCAGCCTGGGGAGCCCCTCCAGCACCTTGGGACATTTCTTGTAAAGCGTAAGGTTCCGTTTGGCCCCGGTGAGATTTTGGGTCGGCTTTTTGTCGACCACCTTCTTGATTTTTCCGCCAACGTTGGAGGGTTGCCATTGAAAATTTTCCTCGGGTTGGGTTTTTGGGCCCCAAAACCGAATCTTGAATGTCGAGTGGTGTTTTTCTCTGTGATCAGAGTAGTTTTTCCTCAATGCTGCTCAAAACTCCTTTGTCCACACTTAGGGTCCCCCCAATTTTTTGGGTGCTCAAACGTGTTCTGGCAAAATGGGAAGGGGGGCTCTGAAAACCTCTTGTGTCTTTTTTCCCTTTTTCTCTTCCTCTTCCTCGCGATTCCCTTCCCCCTTTTGCAGAGGGGGCCCCCCCCCAGGCCCCCCCCCCCCCCCCCCTTTTTTTCAGCGGCGTGGGCCTTTTATTTCTTTTCCCTTGAGGTTTTTTTCTTTTGGGACTCTGATCTTGTCCACTTTTCTTGGCGCTGGGGTTTCTTTTGGGGGGTGTTTTCTCTTTGGGGATTTTACTCCTAGGGTCTCTACATGTGGGATACACAAGGGCCCCCTATTGGCTAGTTTGTGTTCCAGGGGCTTTTCCCTTCATGTCGATCTTTGGACATTTTTTTTCATCCCTTTCTCCCAATCTTCAG
>JAFLJL010014210.1:87835-102224 GCA_018398815.1 Conus ventricosus | reverse complement strand
TTGTGTTGTGAGTAAGAGTTCGCTTGATTTTCGACCAGGTGCCGGAAATGCGTTGGGGGTAGCTTGCACTTCGGTCCCTGGTGTTCGTCGGAGTGGACGCGGCCTTGATAGTTGCGGCGGCAGCGCCGTTTTAGTTGAGCTGAGTGAACTTCCGATCATAGTTTAGGGAGGGCAAGTCCTCGTCGGGGTCCTGGGTGTGCCCCTGGGGCCTGTGCCGGGTTCTGTGTCGTTCGCTGTTGCAGCCCATTCCAGGCCATATGCAGACTGGTGGGGTGGAAACGTCTGTCTGTCCAGGTTGGTGATTTGGTAGGTTCATGGTGGTGTTGTTTCGGCCATGTGTCCCCCTTGTATTTAATGGCGAGTTGTAAACTGTATGGTCATGTTATGTTTAAGTTGTAATTATGGTTGTTTTGCGTATACTGTTGTCTGGTATGATTCGTCTTTTGTGGGTCTGGAGTGAAACTGTCAGCCGTTTGGTTTTACTTTTTTTTTTGGTATATTCCCTGTAAATAGTGTACATAGTGGTTCCTATGATTAAGTGTCGTTATTATTATGATTGTTTCCTGAGTTCCGATTGTCCATGTGACAGTTTGGCTAAGACAGTGGTGGGTTAGAATAATAACCGTTATGGACGTGGATGTAGTATTGGTTGTGATTAGTTTTCATGTGAATTTCAGGGGGGTCAGTAAAGGAATAATACGAGGGTGGCTTTTTGTGAGATCAAAGTAATGAGGCAGGTGCAGATGTTGTCTGCGTGAATCGTTAAGGGATTTGTGCTCATCTTTCATTGTAAATAGTAGTAGTTCGTTGTAACATGAGTAACGTTACGGAGTTGACCTCACGGCATTGGAACTGGTAACTGGGCAGTGGGGCCAAGGCGAAGTGGTAGTCGAATGGTTTTAGACTGATAAGGTTGTGACTATTCAATTCATAGTGGAGTCTTTCCACGTTTCGTTACGAGTTAGGGTTTTCGACGCGGGTGACGTCGCGTGGCAGACTGTACTGGGACGTAACGCGTTTGGTACAGGACAGAGATTCATATGTTAGAAGTGGTTGGGTTTTGGGTTTGTCCTTTATTTAGTAAAAGAAAGTCGACACTCATGCAGGATAATGTGTTGATGTGACTTAATAGGGTTGGAGGAAGAGATGTAGGTGCTGGGAGACAGTCGCCATTATGAATTTGTAGTCGGAAAGAAGGGTATGTAAAGTTTAAAATGCGGTAGCGTAGCATTGAATAGGATAAAAAAATTGGAGGATGTGCGCATGTAAATATTGTATGATGTAATGGTTGGTTGCATAACAAGGAATTTAACCACTGATTGTCTGACAATAGATTGACATGAGAAGTGGGGGTGCTGGATGGAAATGGTTGATGAACAAATCATGTTTGATATATGAGTATAAGTGACAGTGCAAAGAGGGATGAGAACGTAAGGATTTGTGCGGCGAGCCGAATTCTTTTGTATGAATATGCTAGAACGTGAACCTGAAAAAATTAATTAATTTTTTGGTTCTTTTGATTGTTGTTTTTTTTGTTTTGAGATGTGGAGTACTACTGATTTACAAGGTGAACATTTCCTTGTGAAATTCCCATTTCCTAGTTTATTTTAGGTATTTACTAAGGGCCCCATGGAGTCCCGTGTTGGATTTGCTGAGAGTGGGATTATTTTCCGAGAATTGTGTGAGTCATAATTTCATATATAATTAGCGCAGATTGGCTCAGAGAGAATATTGTTTTCGCTGCTGTTGGAAAGGTTTGGCAGGGAATGGATAGTGATAACCCCAGAAGTAACGGGTTGAGGGGAGAAATGCAAGTGGTCACGTCGCATTCCCGAGTGGGAGGTAGGCAAGGAGATGGAGAGTTAAGGCTTTAAAACCAGGTAGCTTTATTGGCCTTGATGACTCGGGTAATAGCCAAAATTATCAGTAGTGGGCCTACAGTTTGTCGCAGGTATCCTTTTCACGTCCTGAGGCCTTGGGTCCAGCCACCGCAGGGTACTGCCGCGTGCCGGCAGGTGACGGCGGTTGTCCCGTTGCCTGCTGCTTTTCCCGGGAGAGAGGGAGAACCATCCAGGCCGTCTGCCATCTGTGGGCAGCTCCCTACCGCTGCCGAGTTCTTCCGGAGTCCTCCAGCCACCTGTTGCTCTTTCACCTGTTCGGCGTCCTGTTGAGAGGGCGCTGCACCAGGCCTCCCCTCACCCTCGTGTCCACGGGCCTTCTGAGGAGGAGGCGTCCTTCGAGCCCTGACTCGTCGAGAGGGCACTGCACCAGGCCTTCCCTCACCCTATGTGTCCGCGGGCCTCAGAGGTTTTGTTGCCAGGCGGGGGGAGAGTCAGACTGAGAAGCCACGTCGCCGCCGGGCGTAGAGTCTTCAGGGAGTTGGACGGTGGGGGGCCCACGGTCCCGAGCGGCTGAGGTGCAGTCTTCCGGGAGTGTCGAGCTGTGAGGTGGCCGCGCCCCCAAGTACAGCGCCGAGGACTGGAGCTCTTCCGGCCGGGATGGGTTTGTCCCATAGTTTGTAGTAGTAAGGGTGTAGTGTTAGGCAGTAAGGGTTAATTGTGTAGTGTTGGCAGTAAGGTAAGGGTGTTAGCTACGCCTCCTTTTGGGACAGAGGAGTGGCCATCACAGGGTAGGGCACTGTCCGATGCCTCCCTTAGGGTACGCAAGTGCCAGGGCGATAGTGGTCCCCCCGGGTCAAACGAGAAGGGTGGTCCCTCGGGAGAGATGTGGTGTGGAGTTATTTAGGAGATTAGAGTCCCTTGGGTTGGCCTGTCCCTATGGTAGCCACCACGTGTGCTGGCTAATCTCTGCGTCCTTTAGGTCGCAGGGATATACCGCAACTGGTGCTTTAGTATAGATTAGGTTTCTCATGGTCGTTTCAGGGTAGTGGGGGGTCAGTGAAGAAGTGGGATACCGGGTGTGTGAGTGTGGATGGACGTGAGGGAGGCGCCAGAGTGGGTGTGTAAATAAAGAAGTGCGCAGGATTTTGTAAAGCTGTGTTAGTGTGTCGTGTTTGTCTGCTCTATGGTATAATAGCGTGGGTAGGGTGGTAGGGCCGTCGCGTTAGCGACCGTGACAGAAAGCAAATACTAACAGAATTAAAAATGAGAATAACATGATAATAACTCATTAAAATGAGGAGCAATTTAATACATTAAAAACACTGATTTTCACATTCGCACTCGAGAAACAGATAACGACCCGTGTGATCGCTGTGCTATAGAACAATAAATAATGACAGAGTGTCCACTCCTAATACTTATGAGGTCAGATGTTCGTTCTTCAGCAGTGTTAAAGGGAAAGTGTTTTTTGAAGATCTCACCTGGTTTACTACTATTGCTTCAAACAATGTAGTAGTTTTCACATGTCAATAAACGGATGAAATGGTTCCCAATGAGGGGTAATAACCCATCGTAATACTGCCCACCAGAAAAAATACCTGTAATGACTGTAAATATTGTCGAAGATCCAATATGTAATTTCTGTCAAACAGAATCCAGACCATACGACTCCTGTTATGGGGATGTGATATTGGTAACACATTTTGGAATGACCTTCAACCAAATTCCTTACCTCCATTTGTCAACACAGTAGTGTTTTTTTTTTAACTGCTGTCAGACACCTTGGTCCTATTTTGCCGGTAAAGGAAGGTACTGAACTGATTTTTGACTCAATCCCATCTGTTACAGGCCAAGTATTACATATGTTTAAGTATCCATGACTGATGGTAGTCCTTTCGATCCGAAGAAGACGTTAGCGGTTTTTCTGCAGCTCATCGCTGTATGAGTTTGGCCTAACGGAACCTGTGCGGGAAGGTATTTATAGTGGGAAAATCGATGCAACGGGGGTACTCGCCACTCTCTCGCCTGGGTAGCCCTTGATCCCGTAGCACAGAGGAAGCCGTTACGACGGGCGACCTTGCCGGGAGCTGCAGAGGTATGACCAGGACATCTCAGGGGGTCACGGGTCCCTCTCAATCGCTCCCACAACGACTGGCTGGCCACCCGGCCTTCACAACCGTTGGCTCACCGATGATCTCTTTCGCTCGTTCCGCCGGGAGTCAGTCTTCACATGCAGTAGGGCTGACACAGCCCGAGCCTAACTCACCGAGGGTTTCAGACCCGACGGCTACCCACACCTGGTTTAGCCGGCCTGCCAAAGCCGTTGCCCGGGGAGTGGCCGCTGTTGCATGCGACAGCTTCTAGGAGCCACAGGTGTGAGCTGAGTGACAGGTGAGGACCAGTGGCAGACGAGCTGCCCTAGAAAAGGACATGGCAAGCCCCCCTGCTAAAGGTACTACCTCTCCCTGACACCCCATACCCTCCATGACTAATGCAATGCCAAGTACTCAAGGTTTTCTTTGCATGCTGAAACAGAGATTTTCCGACCTTAGATATATGCACTCTTTGGAGGGTAGTTTGGCACAGTACAATGAAACAGGGTTTTTGTATCTGGGGCCTGTTTGTTGAACCCTTTGCTTGGGGTCTCCTTGGACGCTTGTTTTTAATTTATTCTTTTTTTTTTTCCGTCAAATTTAATCAAACTTCTCGCTGCATACCCATGGTAAGTATTATCAGAAGCGAGTAGTGATGTGGTGTGTGTCTGGGGGTGGGGGGGGTGGGGGAAGGGGGAGGGAGACAGTACACATTGTATGTGTAGGTCATGTATGTGCAAAGTTACCCTGTGCTCCAATATGTCAGGGGGCGGGAGGGGAAAATAGACAAATAATTAAAATAAAGGAAAAAAAAATCAGAGACGATTGTAACATCAAAAAAAAAATTATTAAGGTTTACAAATCACACACCGTGGCGCCGTTGCGTTCGCTCACGCTCTCTCGCTTCTCTCTCTCTCTCTCTCCTCTCTCTCTCTTCCTCTCTCTCTCCTACTCTACTCTATCTCTCTCTCTCTTCTCTGAGACCAACGCGCGCGCGCGCGCACCACACACACACACACACACACTCACACACACACACCCCAAACCCCCCCCACAAAACCCCACCCCCACCCCCCCCACAAAACACTCATTAACACACACACCACTCACACACACTACAACACACACACACCACACACACACACATCACACAACACACACACGCGCAGCACGCACTCAACACGCACACTAGCACGCACGCACGCGCGCGCGCGCACTCACACACACACTCACACACACCCATGCACGCACGCACGCACGCACACACGCAACGCACACACAAGGAAGCGATGCACATGGGTCGTGGTTGGCTTGGCTTGGCTATAAATAAAATTGTCCTCACGCGCGGCGTGCCGGCTCGCGCGCGCGCACCACACGACACACACACAACACGCACACGCACACGCACACGCTACACACACGCACTCACAAACACTCGCAGCACGCACACGCTCCACACACACTGCTCACTCGACACACACACACACACACTCACACAAGGTATGGGGCTCATGTTCGGCTGGCTGCTAATAATTAAATTAAGTCGCAAAACGCACAGACGCCACGCGCACTCTCTCACTCTTCTCACTCTCTCTCTCCTCTCTGTCTCTTTCTCTCTCTCTCTTCTTTTACCACACACACAGCACACACGCACACACACAACACCACACCACACACACACACACACACACACACACACACACACACACACATGCGCGCGCGCTCGCGCGCGTAACACTTGCGCGCGCGCGCGCGCGCGGCACACACACACACACACCACCACACAACACCACACACACACACACACACACATTCACCCCCCCCACCACACACACAGTCACACACACACACACACACGCACACGCACGCTCACGCACGCACACACACACCACAACACACACACACACACACTCACACACACACACTCACGCCGCACCACACCGCACACATTGCACAACACACACACCTCACACACACACACACCACACACACACACTCTCGCACACACGCTTCGCCACGCACGCTCGCACGCACGCACGCGCGCACGCACGCACGCACGAACCACACACTCACCAACACTCACACACTTTAAATCTCTCACTTACCACACAATTAACACACACACACACCACACAACACACACACACCCACACACTCACACACACATGGGAGCCCTTTTTATGGGGCTCTTCGGTCGGCTGGGCTATAAATAAAATTAAGTCACAATCACATGCGCGCAGTCTCTCTCTCTCTCTCTCCCTCTATCTCTCTCTATTTCTCTCTCTCTCTCTCTCTCTCTTCTCTCTCTCTATCTTAGTCTCTTCACACACACACACTATCTGTCTTCTATCCTTTCCCACTCCTCTCTCTTTCTCTATCTCTTTTACACACTCACCCACGAAACACACACACACTCACATCACACACTCACACAACAACACACACACATACACACTCTCACGCACGCACGCACACACACACTCACAACATCACCACACACACCACACACACACACAATACACACCACACACACTTTCCCACCACACACCACACACTCTCCGCACACACACACACACACACTCACACACACACACACACACACACACACGTACACGCACAATTGCAAAGCAACGCACATACGCACGCACGCACACATGCACGCACTCGTACACACACACCACAACACACACACCACACAACAACAACACACACAACACACACCCCATACGGTAGCCCGTTTTATGGTGGCTCTTGTCGGCTGGGCTAATAAATAAAATTTAAGTCACAAACAACGCGGTCGCAGTCTCTCTCTCTATCTTCTCTCTCTCTCTCATCTCTCTCTCTATCTCTCTTTCATCCTCTCTCTCTCTCGCTCTCTCTCTCTCTATCTCCCACTCTCTCTCTCTCTCTCTCTCTCTTCTCTTTCTTTTCTATCGCTCTCTCACAATCTGTCTCTCTCCTTCCCTCCCTTTCTCTTTCTCTATTCTTTTACACACCACACACACACACTCACCAACACAACACACACAACACAACACACACCACAACACACACACACACACAACACACAACAAAACACACACGCACGCACACACTCTCTCTCATACACACTTTCACACAAACACACAACACACACCACCACACACGCACACCGCACACACACACACACTGACATCACACACTCACACACACACACACACACACACACTGTACATGCTTATTGGCAACGCACACGCACATGCACACGCACATGACCACACGCACACGAACATACTACACAGCTCATGCACCGCACACACACACACACACACACTCACACACACTCACACCACACACCACACACACACACACACACACATACACTCACTTTATATACACGCACACAGACACCGCGCGCAGAGTGCGCGCACGCGAGCACGCTTAATACACAAATTCTATCTCTTGTGGGTTTTTTTTTTTCCCGTCATTTGTTTTTATCTGTCTATCTCCTACCCCCCTACCCCCTTCACCCTCTTCCTCGCCACATACTTTCTTTCACTCATCTTTTCACTATCTCTCTCTCTCTATCTCTCTACTCTCTCTCTCTCTTCTCGCTCTCTCTCTCTCTCTGTCTTTTCTCTCTCTCTCTCTCTCGCTCTCTCTCTCTCTCTCCTCTCTCTACTCTCCTGCTTCGCTTCATCTCTCTCTCTTTCCCTAACGGAATGTGAGGGGGGGTTGGGTCCACTGTCCCACGTGCTGCCCATAGCTGTGATGCAAACTGCCTCCTTCTGTCTGGGACTTATTGGCACAAGGTTGTTTATTGTGGATATGTGTCAGATACAGTGATGCAAACGGCCGCCTTCCTGTCAGGAAGGAAATTGGCACCAAGGTTGTGGGATAATGCTGTCAGGTTGTTGTGGATTAATGCTGTCAGTATGATGATGGTTTGGCCTGAGATACGAAGATGACGTTTGCGTTTTCTGCAGATCTTCGATGTACGCGGAGGCGGAGGTGGCTCTGCTGCCCCCATTCTGAGGCGCAGAGTCTGGAACAGTGGGGGCACTGGAAAGTCCGTTGTGTGTTCACACGTCTCTGTCTCTCTCCTTCCCTCAATTTCTATTTCTCTTTTCTTTTACACTCACACACACACACACACCACACACACTCAACACACTTCAACACACATCACACACACACACACACACCACGTACATGCATAATTGGCTCGCAACACGCACATACAGACGCTCATGCACACGCACTAGAACATAAACACGCCATGCAACACGCACGCACACACACACACACACACACACACACACACACACACACACACACTCACACTCACACACACACACACACTCATATTTATTATATTTATAATTTAAATTATTTTATATATGTTTTTTACACACAACACACAGACTCGCTAGGCGCGGTGATGTCTTTTAACTGTGAATGGCAAACTGACTCCTTCCTGGACAGTACGGGAATGCACCAAGGTTGTTTGAGGATTATGCTTGTAGAGAGGATCAGCCCACTAAGTTGCCTCGTAGTAGAAATGATAAGCAGAGGACTGAGGCATTGAGGGACGCATGCGTTTGCTCACAGAACAGGCACTGAGTTAGGGTAGGTAAAATTGACATTATAAACGTTCTTCTAAGCAGTTGTGTGTGTGTGTGTGTGTGTGTTGTGTGTGTGTGTGTGTGTGTGCGTGCGCGGGCGTGCGTGCAGTGCGTGCGTGCGTGCGTCGGTGCGTGCGTGCGTGCTGTGCGTAGAGGGCGGGCATGCGTGGGTGGGTGCACATGCTGTTCAAAAATGGCACTTACGTTTACTTTTAACATAGTCTGTTCACCTGTTACTTTTAACATAGTCTGTTCACCTGTTACTTTTAACATAGTCTGTTCACCTGTTACTTTTAACATAAAATAACATAGTCTGTTCACCTGTTTACTTTTAACTTTAGTCTGTTCACCCTGTTACTTTTAACATAGTCTGTTCACCTGTTAGTTTTCAACATAAGTCTGTTCACCTGTTACTTTTAACATAGTCTGTTCACCTGTTACTTTTAACATATCTGTCACCTGTTACTTTTAACATAGTCTGTTTACCTGTTACTTTTAACATATCTGTTCACCTTTACTTTTAACATAAAAGTAACATAGTCTGTTCACCTGTTACTTTTAACATAGTCTGTTCACCTGTTACTTTTAACATAGTCTGTTCACCTGTTACTTTTAACATAGTCTTTCACCTGTTACTTTTAACATAGTCTGTTCACCTGTTAGTTTTCAACATAGTCTGTTCACCTGTTACTTTTCAACACAGTCTGTTCACCTGTTCTTTTTTAACACAGTCCCCTCTCAAGGCCACACACCACTCCCAAGGCTTCTCAGCATCTGGATCCCTTCGTGGTGAAGGTTCTATGTTAGGACCATAGGAACACCTCTGTAGCCTCCATCACTTCATTATGTGTGCTGAATCTGATTC
Organism: Conus ventricosus; assembly: GCA_018398815.1. Taxonomy (NCBI): domain Eukaryota; kingdom Metazoa; phylum Mollusca; class Gastropoda; order Neogastropoda; family Conidae; genus Conus; species Conus ventricosus. The sequence goes on along the minus strand of JAFLJL010014210.1, from coordinate 92,821 downwards.
CAGGAAGGTGTTTCTTCAGAAACGAGAACAGGCAGTAATCGGAGGGGGCCGGGTCTGGCGAATATGGGGGGTGTTGGAGCAGTTCGTATCCACAGTTACTAATGGTTGCCATGGCAATAGTGGAGCGGTGAGCAGGTGTGTTATCTTGAAAGTAGAGAACGCCTCTGGTCAAGCTGCTCGCAATTTCCGCAGTAAATTAGAGTAATATTTTCCCGTCACAGTGCGCCCGTGTTCATTCAAGTCAATCAACAGGATCCCATTCGCATCCCAGAAAACTGATGCCATGACCTTGCCCGCCGAGATGGTCACCCTGGCTTTCTTGGGAGGGGGGGAGTCCATGTGTTCCACTGCTTTGACATTCTTTTGTTTCTGACGTGAAGTGATGGTACCAGGTCTCATCCATGGTAACCAACCTCTGCAGAAAGCCTTCTGGTCAGTGTTAAACAGGCGAAGATTGTCGCGCAACATGTTGAACCGAGTGCGTTTCTGGTCGAGAGTTAGAAGCCTTGGTACCCAGCGTGCGGATACCTTCCCCATGGCCAGGTGTTCTTTCAGGATGCAAGTACTGTGGTGTGGGAGACCCCACCTCACTGGCTATGAAACTGATGGTCAGTCGTCGGTCAGCCATGATCAGGTCATAAACGTTGGCAGTGGGTTCTTCACTGCACTGTGATACAGGCCTGCCAGGACGGTTATCATCATCAGTGCTCTTTCTCCCCTTCCTAAACTCAGCATTCCACTTCTTAACCATTGAGTGTGTGTGTGTGTGTGTGTGTGTGTGTGTGTGTGTGTGTGTGTGTGTGTGTGTGTGTGTGTGTGTGCTTGAGCATCTGTGTGTATTTTGTATGTATACGTGCGCTTTCATGTATGCGATGCATGAGAACACCCCAACACACAGATATGAGGGCAGCGTCTGTCTGAACATTATGAGTAGAATGAAAGTTCACAGAATGGTAACTTCTTTTAAACCGTTAAAAAGGTATGCATAAACGCGTACACAAACTGAATGATATCCCCTATCTTCCCGATGTTCGTGTATCTGAATTTGAACGCGTGTGTTGAAGACGGACGTGTTTGTGCTGTGCTCCCGATCGGTGTGTTTTTGTGGGTGTTTACAGTGTAGTAATCTTCATAGTTTTTGGTATTCCGTCTGGTTTTGATTGAGTGACTCAAAGGTGCTGTGTTGGTGCTTCGATTCTTTCTTGGAATCAACAATTAACGTTTTAATTGCCAATACATACCTGTGAAGAATTCTACATTGATATGTGTTCACAACGTAACTCTAACGCCTTTAAAAAAAAAAAGGGGGGGGGAAAGAAGAAAGGTTCGGTTTGCACGTGTTTTTTCTCAACAAAGCTCGTGTGCCACCTCTCAAGTCTCTGGCCTGTAACACGGTGTTATTTGCAACCCACGACATGAATGTGTAACGGATTCACGCCTTGTCCCATGTCCGAGTAACACGTGCTGTGAACTGTCCAACACGTCATGCCCTTTCCGTTCTGCCGTGTGTGTAGCCTGCCATGGAGACCACCCCTGTTGACACTGGAAGCAAACTAAGGCCCACGTTAGACACTCGGCAGCAAACGTTATCCTGCTCTGAGAAGGAGCTCACTGCGTGGAGAAATGCCTTGTTTAATCGATACAGAGCAATAGCAGACCCATCAGTTGTCTTTGAAAGAAATGACTTTGATTACAAGGACGATTATCTTTATCTTTCTTCATGGATTAGCGAACCGATGCCACCTTTCAAAGCCAAGTCGGTCTTGCGCGTATTCTTGGATGAAGTGAAACGAATCACTATATCTTTTTACTTTACCGGCAAGGCAGTGGAACTTTACTATGCCAAGGCATTGACTGGTGTCAAGTGGGGTAAAGAAGAGTGTGAAGCATTGAAAGACATTGTGAGTGAATTCTTGTTCATGGTGATCTGGCTGCCTTTAAGAGTGCGCTGCTTGTCTTCTCCCCTGACTTTTATGACTGAAGATGGTAAAGACATACCATTGTCAGCTCCGGATGATGTGTGCGGCAGTGAAAGTAGCCCCTCCAGTGACCGCATTCCTGCTACTCCTCGGTCTCTTCCTCAGGTGCCAGGAAAGCCAGACTTTGAGGATACAGAACTAGAAGTTGGTGTTTCTAATTCTTTTGTTGAGTCTGCTTCTGACTCCAGTGAAATAACATTAGCAAAAGCCACACATACACATCAGAAAAGTCACACTCATCACGATGGTCACACAGATACACAACATTCTGTTGTGAACTGTTCTTCTAAAAGAATCCCATATAAATCAACTCCCAAACGTTTCCCATTGAAAAAACGTTATCGGCGACGTACCCTCTGCCCTTTAAAGCATGTTGACAAAACAGTGGCAAGTGACCTTGATAATATTAAAATTACTGTGGATACCATTCTTACTGATCTTTCGGATCATGACAACAACATGCTGTCCAGACTTGAGGATTCAAAAGTGTCTATCAAGAATGAAATGAAATGTCATATAAATCGGAAGATAGAGTCTTTACATTCTGCTGTCGAAGGGATCCACAGTGTAATGTCAAAGTTTGAATTAACAATGAATATGTTACTTAAAGAAAACCTTTCATTAAAATCCACCTTGGGCTCACTTCAGTCTGACCTGAAACAATTAAGAGAAGAATCTCACTCAACTACAAGTGTCTTCACACAGTGTGATTACCCCCTAAGTTGTGTTCCAGGTCATTCTTCATCCAATGAGGATAACTCTCAAAAAGTGTGTCCCATCAAGTTGACACACACCCCACCCAACAACCTTTCACACAACTGTGAATACAACCATTCCCGATTCTGTTACACAATCTCCCCTGAAAACTGTGGATGACACACGTTTTAGTGGTCAGTCTACACTACCAGTTCCTGGCACTCCTGTGGAAATTAAGAATGTAACAGTCGGTAATCGTTTTGATGTACTTACTCGTCTCAGTCAGAATGAAGTACTTATTGACCCCGATTCCAATAAACCTGACTCCCCCCAAACAAACTCTGTCACATCTGAACCATCTGCCTCTGAACAGTTAGCTAAACAGGATCAAGAACCTTCTCAGTTGACAGAGGTGAAAGAAAAACTTTCTCCAGAGCAGGTGTTAAAAAAAAATATCTATTCCTTTGAAATGTTCTTCCTTGCTAATCGAGACTCTGTAATAAGGTACATTAATCCACAGAGACTAGACACACGTCGTGACCCGTTATTCAAAATATGTGTTCCTGGTCTGACTTTAGTGCATCTTGTTCAGTGGTTACGTACTTTAGAAATTCAGGACCAAGTGAACACTTTATTGTGCATGTGGGTGTGAATGATTGTCCGGCTGGACCCATTGCAGCCAAAGATTGGCGTGAACTGATTGGTTTATGTAAAACTCGTTTCCCCTCTGCATATATTGTCTTCAGTTCTATTCTCCCGGCCCGCGGTCGACACCAGCTAAATAACTCCATTGCTCCTTCTAATAGACATCTATATGCTACATGTACAAATATGCATGTGGACATGATTGATCATTTTGGGTCGTTTGTGACTCAAAATGGTGCTCCCCGTCAGGCCCTGTATAAAGATGCTACCCACCCCAGTACAAAAGGGACAGTCTGTCTGGCACTAGGCTTCAAGACAGTTCTCCCTCAGACCGGGCGTTCACAGTTGAACGACCCGGCCAACAGCACAGGCCCCTTCAATAAGTCACACCAATTCCCCACCAGTGATCGGCCCATGCCCCGTACTAACAACACAGGCCCCTTCAATAAGTCACACCAATTCCCCACCAGTGATCGGCCCATGCCCCGTACTAACAACACAGGCCCCTTCAATAAGTCACACCAATTCCCCACCAGTGATCGGCCCATGCCCCGTACTGTACAGAGGAACAGCTCTAGAAATGATGGCCCTACCCTACAAACAGCTTCGCGACAATATGTGAACTCCAGAAATTCAGGTGTTCCCCCCATGTCCTCAACAAGTGACTTCCCTCCATTAATGTCCCAAACCAATCGCAAACCAGTCATGAACCAGCCAGAGTTGACTCCCCAGGTTCCACCGCCAGATCGTTGGACAATCCCTGTGCTGAGGCTTACAGTCAGACACTGAACGGTGAAAATTCGCGTCCCCCACCAAGTATCCCCACCATCCCGACACATGTCCCGCCTCCATTCCTCTGCCCGAGTTACACGATTCCCGACGCTCCTTACCCCAGATTTCCCGCCCCTTATCCGTTCTCTATGCAGAGGGTTCAAGGATCTGGCTTTGGCCAAACACAGCCCCATTTTCCCTTGGGTTCAACAACTCTACCTGTCAATCCTCTGACACAGGAGAGTCATGCTGACACCCGACACTGACCTTCATTTAACCCTCTGCGCAGCAGTTGGTGACATTGGCATCACAGTTAGTGATGCAACGTGACCAACAGAGGACTGGCCGCCAACTGGTAGAATGGGTGATGATGTTTTGATATATTGTATAATGTTTTGTCTTTCTATGGTATTTATTTGTGTGCGAAAGAAATTGTGTGTTTTGTGTGTGTGTGTGTGTGTGGTGTGTGTGTGTGTGTGTGTGTGTGTGTGTGTGTGTGTGTGTCCAGGGCGGGGGAAATCGTGATGGTATTGCTTAAGTGCACTAAGTTGATGTATTATTAGTCAGGCTTAACACACCAAGGTTATCTTTGCACTCATACACGCATATGCACACTCATGCGCCCATCAAACATTCACCTCTCTCTGGGAATGGGATGTCACGCATTCGTCTCTCTCCTAACACGACTGAGAACAAGAAATACAATTTCTATGCTACTTATAATTAATCATGAACAATCAAATCACACACAATGAAATATCAAACATAAAAGATCAATACTTCCTAATCCCGGGTTATAATAAAATGACTCCTTACCTGGCCAGTTTTCACACACACAACCACGCTTTCACACCACACCACAGTTCTTTAAAAAGTCTCTTCACGCTTCTTTCAG
>JAFLJL010014210.1:70000-86835 GCA_018398815.1 Conus ventricosus | reverse complement strand
GAATAATTCGTGCAGCCAATTTTTAAAACGAGTCCCTCCTTCAGTGTTTTGGGTAAAGGCAGGGAAACCGGCAGTGGTCGAGTGGTCAGACGCTGCAGAGCAAGCATTTGCAGACGGTTTTGGAAAGACTAGGTTCCCGTCCCATCTTGAAGCTACCAGATATGTCAAAACCATTTTGTTGCGGACAGATGCATCGGTGGGGATAGGTGCGTATTGTTGCAGGACATAAAGGGGTTTCGAGTTTCCTGTGAGATACGCTAGCAGGAAGTTGACAAAGTGTGAAAAGGGTACGCAACGGTGGAGAAGGAGTGTTTAGCGGTCGTGTGGGCCGTGCAGAATTCCACAAAAACTTGTATGGGAAAGAGTTCGTGATAGAGACGGATCACCAACCACTCAAATTCCTGCAGGGGCACAGCTGAAAAACAGCAGGGTTCTGCGGGGGCAATGCACTGCAGCCCTACAGGTCCCGAGTGCATTTACTTTCCCACGGTCGACAGAATGTCGGAGCTGAAATCTAAGCCGTGTAGTCTAGCAAGCTGCAACTCAGAGGAAGTCAGTCATATCCGGGGTGCATTGTTGATAATATGTGTTGATTCCAGTTATTTTTGATTGGATGTGGGTCATTCCCAGTTGGCTATGGTTCATATTTTTTTTGTGTGTGAACTTGTTATATTTTATTTGTGAGACTTGTTCATGGGGATGTAGTTATGCTTGGAGCATACAGTCGCTTGTGTAGCGATGCATTATTTGCAATAAGTGAGGTTGGAGATTCCTCAGTAAAGTGTCATGGATCGCGATCATATTATTTGTGCTTTTCATAAAATTGTGAAAAGGAGAGATGGCAAATCCGCAGGTAGGGGAATTGCTAAGTGCGCACAGAGGTCGTTATAGAATGAGTTGAAATAACGCAAGAGCGCACGTCAATGATAACTCTTGGAGTGGTATTCACTAATGATATATTTTATAATTAAACCGTTGTTGTAAAGTATTTTTTTTAAACTTTGCGCGTGTAGCTGTGTGTCAGCAAATTCGGTTGTTGTCCTTTTTGTACCGTTGTTTTGAGACAATGCGGAGCATAGTCTTTTGCAAGGGGGGAAATTTGTCACGGTCCAAAAATTAACTCAACCAAATTCGTGGTCAATCGCCACCAGCCCAGTTGGACCTAAGCCCTAACTCAAACATTCTAGGCGTCAGGAAGACGGGCCCATAGGTCGGGTCCGGCCAATTAAGCTTAGTGGAGAGGTTTCACCGAGACAGTCCGACCCACCTAGACTGACTAAGCCTTTGACCGACGTCGATGTCTGCCCAGACGGACCTCAGTACCTGGGCCAGCCTTATCCGGCCACTTTGTGAACCAGCGTCATTGTCAGTTTAGACATCGTGACGCCCACCCAGACTCAGTGGCCAATTTAGATTGACCAGTGTCCACAACTTAAGCCACACGGCAAACCCGTTAATAGGAAAGGGGGGAAGGTAGAGTGTGGTGGGGGGTGAAATCTAGCTAATCAATTAGATGACCAATTGACCACCACAGAGAGTAAGGCGTGTCAGCATGACTGGCATGATTTGAACATCCAATGGAATTAGAGGGAGCTAACTTCGGGGTGTCAGGGGTAAAAATACTGACCAATGGTACTCGCCCTTGTTGGAGAGATCGGAACACCAAAGAAGAATGCGGGAGTGAGAGAACGGCAGAACGAGGGGAAGAACGAATAGAGAGAGGGGGAGAGAGAGGTTCTGAGTGGAGCTCTGCAGGAGAGAAGGGCAGAGAAGAGAGAGAATGAGGGGGGGGAGAGAAGAGAACCAAGTTGAGAGATTGCATAAAGATAGTCTGCAGAGGAAGGACTGAGGAGAGATGTGGAGAGAGAGAAAGAGTTGCTAATTTATGAAGAAGAAAAGAAAGAAAAAAAAAAGAAAGAAAAGCAACCATGTCCTTTTGATAAGAGCAGACTAGAAGAGAGAGAGAGAGAGAGAGAGAGAGTGCAATGGCGTTAATGCAGGAAGAAAGAAAGGAGAACAGATCGATGTTGATAGTCACTGTTCTACCCAAACCGGGGGTTCGACCTCATACCTGGCAGCGTCACTTCGCCAAGCAGAACCACAGACCAACGCCAACAGTCTCACCTGACCAGGCGCCATCAGACCAACACCAGTGCCGGCAGTTGTGTCGTGTTGTGAAAGTGACAGTGAAAAGAAAAAGAAAGAAAAGACAGTGATTCTGAATATTTTAAGATCACCTGGCCAGGTAAAGTAGAAATCTGTTTATACCCGGGTTAGTTAATGATGTTTTAGATAAATGATTTTGTGAAGTTCAAGGAAAGAGAGAAGTTTTATTTTGTTTGATTCTATATGCATTGATGTTTTTTTCTATGATCTGTATATAAAGTTATAGACTTTACTAGTGGTTTGATGTGACGAATGCATGATATAATGAATGAGGTTGTAAGCAAGCTGTGAGTGTGTTTGGGCTGGCGCTAGTCCTTCCTCCACGACTTTTCACCGAGGTTGACAGTCTGCTTACGGGTTTTTCTTTGACCATTTTATATGGGAAACCATCTTTTGTGTGTTTTCCAGGACTTCTATTCTACACTTCTTCTTAAAGGAACTTGTTCTTGTTCTACTTCGTCTTCCACTTCTGCTTCTTCCTCTTGTTGGTTTTTCCCCCTTCCCCCCCACCCGTGGCCGACCTACCTGTGTGCCGCTGCTGCTGCGCTGACCTTGGCATCCGTAGCGGGTCTCGCCGCCTTTCCGGTTTCTGCTGTTGCCGCCACCGTACCGCAGCTGCTGCTGCGACCACGGCTTGACCCAATACCTCCCATTTCTGCTTCGCCCACATCATCCCTCCCCCTTTCCTCTCCCAGTCTTCAGCCCTTCCCCCCCTCGCCCCTCTCCCGGGAACCCGCAAGGGGCTCCTCGCCCCGGGGTCGGAACGAGGACGCACCTGCTGCCGTGCACCATCTTTGGGAGAGAGGACCTTCAGCCTGACCCCTGCATTTTGTGTTGCGCCGGCGACCCCACTCTCTACCACTACAGCTTCGTGGGTCGCTGGTGTCACTGCCCTACCTGTTGTGTACAGGTGTTGGACGGCCGCCACACCTGTGTGCCTGACTGGAGTGTATTTCACCTTCACCATCGGACCTTCGTGGTCTCTTTGTGTGTAACTGTATCTCCTTGGAAGGAGAAAGGACGCTATCCTGTCGTGGTGTGCATCCGACGGACAGACGCGCCCTCTCTTCGCTGGACCCGCACAGGACTGTCACACGGTTGAGGCTTTGGGGGGATCGGTCCGTAAGTCTGGCATCCACGTTTTATTGCAGAGATAAAGGACAGGCGTTAAATCAGTTTTGTCAGCAGAGCGCTGTATCATTCTATTATAGCTATGTTTGCCTGACATGAATGTTGTGTTGGGCATTTCCACATATACTTGCTTTCCAGGGTTGTCGCCGCTGTATGGTGTGTTTTTTTTTCTTGTGCAGGGTTCCAGTTTATCTATGTCGTCAAGTTTAACCATGCATTGTTTATCAATCTTTCTGTGATGAACTGTCCCTTCGTCTGTTAGCGTTTAAAAAAGAGTGAAATTAATGTTGGATGTTTGTTACAGCCCTTAGCAGTTGAACTCCCCCAGTATACTACCCCATTCCAAGGGTATTGCCCAAGACGCTCCCCTTTGTTTTGGCCTTGCTTATTTAATGATCTAGTGCTAAAATGTCTCCTTCCGAACCGTAATCCTGTCTCATCCCACAGGTTGTTGCCCTTGATTTGTATCTTGGCAATCCTGGTCATCCCTATTTTAATTTTCGAGGGATCAGTTTTTGGCAAGCATTCCTGTTTTTTTTTAAGCTTGCTTGCCCCTTCGATTGCATTTTGGCTCTACCCTACCTCCTGGCCCCACCCAGAATCCGGCCGGGGCGTGCATGTTAGTGGAGAGAGATTCGATTATTTTGTGTGTGTGTGTGTGTGTGTGCGTGTGTGTGTGGGGGGTGTGTGTGCGTGTGTGTGTGTGTCCCTTCCATTTATTTACATCCCTTTTGAAGTTATAAATGTATACCCGTCCTTATATATGTATGTAAACATGTTGTGAACATCGGTTTTTTTGTGACAGTAAAGTTTCAGTTTTTTTTTGTACTCGTATTTCCGTGTTTGAATTTGATGTTTGTGTGGTTAGCGCGATTGAGTTGGGATTGAGCATAGCGTTTCCCTTGAACAATTACCACGTGACATCACCCACGTGACAGTCAATAAATAAAGACATGGAGTCTATAAAAGACATTTCCATAGACCAGAATTGTAATTGCTTAGGATGTAAGAACTTCATTAAGATCTATGCTGACCGATTTCGCGCAGAGGACGCTGAGCAAGACATCCTCAACGATGACGCATTTTTGAGGCGTGTGTGTACTATATTAGACATCTACTATTTAAGATAAAAACATAGATTGTATTTTTTTTTGATAATTATAAGATAACTTGAATAAGAACTTGGTTGTACTTAGAGGATGACTTAGTTATGATCTTAGGTTAACTTGGTAATAACTTGAGTAAGAACTTGAGTAAGAACTTGTGAATGACTTGAGGATGACTTTGGGACAACTTGAGGATGACTTGAGGATGACTTAAGATGACTTGAGGATGACTTGGAGTAACTTGAGTTAAGAACTTGTGGATGACTTGAGTGTGTGCATGTGGGTGGGGTGGGGTGGGGTGGGGTGGGGTGGGGGTGTGCATGCGTGGGGTGGGGGTGGGGGACGTGCGTGCGTGGGGTAGGGCAAAACACACACACACACACACACACACAAACAAACAACAAACACAAACACAAACAAACAAACAACAAACAAACACACAATAGACAGGACAGTGCTTGTGGGAAAGTGAAGGGGGCTTTTTGTTGTCCACACTTGAACGTCGTAAATTCAAGACAGCCACGTTGAAGCACGTTTTCAGGAAGAATGTTTGCCAGGTGGTTACGCGTAACCGTTACTATTTTTAGAGCCACGTCATACTATCGTCAGTAGTCCAAAACCCGCCGCGCAGGTCTGCACGCTGTTAGGCCGTCCCTGTGGTCTCAACAGCCCAGCCTTTGCTGCTAGCCAGGCGGTTACGCGTAACCGTTACTATTTTTAGAAGCCCGTCACAGTAGTTCAGAAAACTTGACAGACAGGTGGTTATATATAGCTGTTTCTGTTTTAGAGCCGCGTCATTCCAATCGTCAGTAGTTCACAAAACTTGCCAGCATTAACCGTTGCTTTACGAGCTGCTTCAATCATTTTTCAAAGTATCTTATATTTTCATGTAAAGCATTCTTTTCTTCCTCTGTCCACAATTCCGTTGGCGTTGGCGGCGGTAATGGGAGATTTTGAGCTTGTTGGAAAGTTGTAGCTGATTCCATGTCTTCCGCACCCAAATAATTTAATCTATAAAGTTGTTGAAAAGGTATTTGTGATTCAAGAACTTTTTCTAACTCAGAATCCACACTGTCTTCTGAAACTGCAGCTATATTTTGTGCCATATGCAAACACTTCTCTCACAGAAAAAGCACCACACACCTGTACAGCACAACGCCACCAAGTAAAATGACAAGACATCTACAGCCGGTTGCTAACGTCAACAACAGTGTTGGGGCGGATGTGACGTCTTTTAACTATCACATGATTAAATCTTGACTTATGATAGGAGAATGTAAGAAACATGTCTATATCTGTTTTACCCCAGGCGGGAATGACTGAGCAAAATCATTTCAGCCCACTTATAGAAATCTCGCTATTCAGCACTGCAAGCAATAGAAATCGATCGCTATTCATAACTGCACCCTAGAGAACGTAGAAATGCCAGCATTAGAGTCAACCGCCCGAAACGCATGCCCATGTGTGATTGCTGTGATAAGAGTTTCTTTCAATTTCAATAGGCTTTTGAAAGTCATTGAATTCCCTGTGCGGCAAGCGGGGAAGTATGGTTTCACTTCAGCGCACTCGTGTGTGTGCATGTGTGCGTGTGTGTACACTAGCTTTCAGTGGAAGACATGCTGGGATAAGTGTGTGGATTTTATGTCAAAAATATAACTCAGTTTTAAAAGACTTTAGATAACAGTTAAAGACTGTAGTTTTATTTCACATGAAAGACAGAGACTCATTTGAAGAATGTTTGCGTGAAAATGATGTTATTGAAAACGATCAAGAAAACATAGGATTAAGCAAAAATTAAAATCTGAAAAGTTTAGTAAATTAGTATTAAAAACGGACAATCCTACACAATATGTTTGTTTGTAGGGTCGTTATTTTTTTTGGTTATTGAAGTCTTGCTTATTAGAGAACTATTATTTGTCTGGTTTTGGCTCAGCAGCTCGGAACCGGCCAAGGCCGGTGGAGAGTGGGTGAGCCAAAACAGACAAATAATAGTTCTCTGAGAGAGAGAGAGAGAGAGAGAGAGAGAGAGAGAGAGAGAGAGAGAGAGAGAGAGAGAGAGAGAGAGAGAGAGATCACAAACAACGCGTCTTGATGAAAACAGGATGTTGATTACTACAATGTGCGAGCTAGTCCGTTTGCCAGTTGTTTTGAAGGCGTCACCCCGCTATTGCGCGGGCCCATTGCGCGGGCCCGCTATTGCGCGATAGCGTGGGCCCGCTATTGCGCGACAGTTAGGGTTAGGGTTAGCCGCGCAATAGCGGGCCCCCGCAATTGCGGGCCCGCCCCGTTTTGAATGACTACGACGTACACGCCACATTGTTTGCGAACTGCTTGTTTGGAATATTTTAGCACAATAACCAGTCATCAGTGGACGTCTTGTTAAAGCCAGCAGTGACCTGAAGAGCAGGCCGTCAATCACCGACAGTGTCAGTGCCACTGGAAGCAAATGGCGGTGGGAATGTTTGCAAATGGCGGTTGTAGGAGAAGAGCAGATGACAGTTGGGGTAGGCCGAACCGCTTTCTGTGATCGGGATTTGTCGGTCTCGAGTTCTGTGCTGAGAACGATCTCAAAAAACGCAGACACAACCAGTTTGTCGACACTTTCAATGCAGTTTCAGCGTCATCAAGGAGGTCTCTCTGCGTGAGGACTAGTTCATATACGCTAAACCACATCTGCTAAGTTGGGAGACCACGCTTCGCACGATTAAAGCTGATGATTTTTTTTTAATTAATGATGACTGAATGCGAGAAGAGTGTCTCATGGCTGCGACAAAGCAAATGTCCTGTGCACTGGCTGGTGAGACCTTAGAGTTCCTGCCCGACATTGTGTCATTATTGTCACTGTATATAATGTCTGTGGTTAGTGTACAGGTGTGTATGTATATTTGTGTGCGTGGGTGCGTGGGTACAGGCCTGCATGTGTGCATGCGTGTGTGTGTGTGTGTGTGTGTGTGTGTGTGTGTGCGCACGCACGGTGAGTGTGTGCATGAGTGACTGTGGTGGACTAATGACTGTGCAGTTCATTAAATGATCTGTGGTGAGTTCTTTTAAGATATGAACTGATTTGTAGCGAAAAAAAAGTTTGTAACTTAAAAAAAGGAGGTGTGTGTGTGGGGGGGGGGGGGGGTCACGACGAGTACGTTTTGTTTGTAAATGTATTCGTAACTTTAGAGGTAGTCTCCCCCCCTCCCATACACACACACACACACCACACACACACACACACACACACACACACACACACACACACACACCACACACACACACACACCCACACACACACCTCATTGCAATACTCTTTTCGTAACCAAATTTTCAGGAAATGAAAAAAAAAACATTCTGTGAAGAGAAATCTAGGTGCCAGACTCTCTCCTGATACTTCACAGGTTGAGATGTATGAAAATGGGAGTGCTGGGACAGAAATCAGAAATCAAAATGTCCTCGGAAACATGATCACTCCCATCCCCCATCTCTCACACACACACACACACACACACACACACACACACACACACACACACACACACACACACACACACACACACACACACATATATATATACACACATACACCATTATCATTATCATCATTACACAAGGGCAGCCCTGTTCATAGCCTTTGAAGTCGGCTAGACTATAAATAACATGAATTGAGGTCACACACACACACACACACACACACACACACACACACACACACACACACACACACACACACACACACACACACACACACACACGCGCGTGAGTCTCCCCTCCTCCCCAAAATGACAGCCTGTTTGCCAGTGTTGTTGTGTTGTTGTTGTTTTGACATCCTTTTATTCCTTCTTCTTTTTCTGTTTCTCTGTCGCTCTCCCTGCGCTCCCTGTCTTTTCTCTTCCCTTACCACATCTCTCTCTCTCTCTCTCTCTCTCTCTCTCTCTCTCTCTCTCTCTCTCTCTCTCTCTCTCTCTCTCTCTCTCTCTCTCTCTTATGTAAGAGTCAACTGACCCAGCTGCTGCCCTTACCAGAGATGAAAACTGCATCCGTTCTCACAGGATGGAATGGCGCCAATGTTAATTACAACATGCTTCCTGAGAGGAAATGCCATCAAGTCATTCTCACAGGAAGGAATGGCGCCAATGTTAATTACAACATGCTTCCTGAGAGGAAATGCCATCAAGTCATTCTCACAGGAAGGAATGGCACCAATGTTGCTTACAACATGCTTTCTGAGAGGAAAAGCCATCAAGTCATTCTCACAGGAAGGAATGGCACCAATGTTGCTTACAACATGCTTCCTGAGAGGAAAAGCCATCAAGTCATTCTCACAGGAAGGAATGGCGCCAATGTTAATTACAACGTGCTTCCTGAGAGGAAATGCCATCAAGTCATTCTCACAGGAAGGAATGACACCAATGTTGCTTACAACATGCTTTCTGAGAGGAAAAGCCATCAAGTCATTCTCACAGGAAGGAATGGCGCCAATGTTAATTACAACGTGCTTCCTGAGAGGAAATGCCATCAAGTCATTCTCACAGGAAGGAATGGCACCAATGCTGCTTACAACATGCTTCCTGAGAGGAAAAGCCATCAAGTCATTCTCACAGGAAGGAATGCACCAATGTTGCTTACAACATGCTTCCTGAGAGGAAATGCCATCAAGTCATTCTCACAGGAAGGAATGCACCAATGTTGCTTATAACATGCTTTCTGAGAGGAAAAGCCATCAAGTCATTCTCATGTGAGAAAAGAAAGATAGAAACTTCAGCATGAAGAGGAATAGCCATCAAGTCATTCTCATGTGAGAAAAGAAAGAGAGAAACTTCAGCATGAAGGTGGCAACGCAGTGGTGTGTGTGTGTGTGTGTGTGTGTGTGTGTGTGTGTGTGTGTGTGTGTGTGTGTGTGTGTGTGTGTGTGTGTGTGTGTGCATGTGTGTGTGTGTGCGTGCATGCGTGCGTGTGTGCGTGCGTGCATGTGTGTGCGTGTGTGTGTGTGTGTGTGTGTGTGTGTGTGTGTGTGTGTGTGTGCGTGCGTGCGTGCGTGCGTGCGTGCGTGCGTGCGTGCGTGTGTGTGTGTGTGTGTGTGTGTGTGTGTGTGTGTGTGTGTGTGTGTGTGTGTGTGTGCATGAGAGAGAGAGTGTGTGTGTGTGTGTGTGTGTGTGAGAGAGAGAGAGAGAGAGAGAGAGAGAGAGAGAGAGAGAGAGAGAGAGAGAGAGAGAGAGAGAGAGAAAGAGAGAGCGTATGTGTGTGTACACAAACTAGTAGAACAGAAACACAGTCCACTTGTTGAGTTTTACCCGTAAACCATGCAATCAGTCTTTGTGGTCTGGAATTTGTTGCTGCCATTCAACGCCATTTCCTTTTCACACGTTCGGTCATTTCTGAAGGAAGCAGGAAAACACGCACACCGTTCGTAGGCGTTTCGGGAATCCCAGGTAACTGACTTACGAAATCGTTCATAGTTAAGTAGAGTTGTTGTTACGAACGAAGTTGTGAAGACAGTTTCGAAAAAGATTTAAAAAAACGTCATACATCGGGCCCCAACAAGTGCAAAGCCAGAGGACGCGCCCAACCAGGAACATGGAAACACTAGGGTCTAGGCCTACCCGGTTTTCCTTCCTGGTTATTCTGGTGGCGGCAGGACTGGGCTACCACTGGCTGGCTGGCTTGGCCAACAGTTGCATTCAGATTTCAGGTCCACTTCCGCCTACAGTGATACGACAACGCCGACAACCATTTCAGGGAAACTGGGGAATGGGTTGGGAGGTGGAGGTGGAGGGGCGGGGGGGGGGGGGCAATCTAACTGACATTAAACCATCAGGACGACGTCGACACACAAACGTGGGCAGCTGAAATAGCCATGTTCATACTGGGCACCTTTAAGCCCCAGCGAGAATCCAACTCGCGACATTTGAGTGCGAATTCAGTGCTCCACCACCCTGGCCATCTAACACCCCCCCCCCCCATTGGTTTGTGGCCTTCTCTAGCTACTGTCACCATGGCAACACCTATAGGGGTCCTACCTGGCAGGCTGCCACTTGCCCTACCCCCCCCCCCCCCCCCCCCCCATGCGCTAGGCCATAATCATCTATGACACGAAGGAAAGAGGGCGGAGGTGAAGGGGTAAGGGAAGGAGCCAGCCCTACGCAATCAGGGAGGGGGTGGGGGTGGGGGACAGGTTACGATGATCCTCCCAGTGCGAGTACAGGAGGGTGAAAGGTGGAGGTGAAGGGGTAAGGGAAGGAGCCAGCCCTACGCAATCAGGGAGGGGGTGGGGGTGGGGGACAGGTTACGATGATCCTCCCAGTGCGAGTACAGGAGGGTGAAAGGTGGAGGTGAAGGGGTAAGGGAAGGAGCCAGCCCTACGCAATCAGGGAGGGGGTGGGGGTGGGGGACAGGTTACGATGATCCTCCCAGTGCGAGTACAGGAGGGTGAAAGGTGGAGGTGAAGGGGTAAGGGAAGGAGCCAGCCCTACGATGATCCTCCCAGTGCGAGTACAGGAGGGTGAAAGGTGGAGGTGAAGGGGTAAGGGAAGGAGCCAGCCCTACGCAATCAGGGAGGGGGTGGGGGTGGGGGACAGGTTACGATGATCCTCCCAGTGCGAGTACAGGAGGGTGAAAGGTGGAGGTGAAGGGGTAAGGGAAGGAGCCAGCCTACGATGATCCTCCCAGTGCGAGTACAGGAGGGTGAAAGGTGGAGGTGAAGGGGTAAGGGAAGGAGCCAGCCCTACGCAATCAGGGAGGGGGGGGTGGACAGGTTACGATGATCCTCCAGTGCGAGTACAGGAGGGTGAAAGGTGGAGGTGAAGGGGTAAGGGAAGGAGCCAGCCCTACGCAATCAGGAGGGGGGGGGGGGGACAGGTTACGATGATCCTCCCAGTGCGAGTACAGGAGGGTGAAAGGTGGAGGTGAAGGGGTAAGGGAAGGAGCCAGCCCTACGCAATCAGGGAGGGGGGGGGGGGGGACAGGTTACGATGATCCTCCCAGTGCGAGTACAGGAGGGTGAAAGGTGGAGGTGAAGGGGTAAGGGAAGGAGCCAGCCCTACGCAATCAGGGAGGGGTGGGGGGGTGGGGGACAGGTTACGATGATCCTCCCAGTGCGAGTACAGGAGGGTGAAAGGTGGAGGTGAAGGGGTAAGGGAAGGAGCCAGCCCTACGCAATCAGGGAGGGGGGGCGGGGACAGGTTACGATGATCCTCCCAGTGCGAGTACAGGAGGGTGAAAGGTGGAGGTGAAGGGGCAAGGGAAGGAGCCAGCCCTACGCAATCAGGGAGGGGGGGGGGGGGACAGGTTACGATGATCCTCCCAGTGCGAGTACAGGAGGGTGAAAGGTGGAGGTGAAGGGGTAAGGGAAGGAGCCAGCCCTACGCAATCAGGGAGGGGGGGGTGGGGAACAGGTTACGATGATCCTCCCAGTGCGAGTACAGGAGGGTGAAAGGTGGAGGTGAAGGGGTAAGGGAAGGAGCCAGCCCTACGCAATCAGGGAGGGGTGGGGTGGGGGACAGGTTACGATGATCCTCCAGTGCGAGTACAGGAGGGTGAAAGGTGGAGGTGAAGGGGTAAGGGAAGGAGCCAGCCCTACGCAATCAGGGGTGGGGGGTGGGGGACAGGTTACGATGATCCTCCCAGTGCGAGTACAGGAGGGTGAAAGGTGGAGGCGATGGGGGGGAACGGGATGGAAGGGGGGAAGGAGAAGGATGGGGGTGGGGGGGAGGTCTGCGGCTTTCATGCCGCTGGTCGACTTTCGAAATCTGTAACAGATAGATGTGGCGCCTTTGTTACCAAACAGACGGTGGGAATTTCAAAACCCTGAGACACTCTCCCCCCTCGCCCCTTCCCTCCCCTCCATCCCCCTACCCCACCCTACCGGTTCCTTCAACTCATCCAACCCTACATTAACTGTCTGGGTTCTGTCCATGTTCATACTGGGCACCTTTAAGCCCCAGCGAGAATCCAACTCGCGACATTTGAGTGTGAATTCAGTGCTCTGTGGGCTGGCTCCCCACTTTGCCTTAAACATGTGGCTACTAAGAATAAAAGGAAAAGATGTTCCCAGGATTCACCGAAAGGGGGGGAGAATGATGAATCCATCGGTGCTCAACCAATCACGACTGCAAATCCCAAACGGACTATGAACATGGACCAAATGGAATATCCATGTGTCTGTGGAAAGCGTTTCGCTACCACCCGTGGCATGAAGATCCACAGAACAAAGATGGGATGTGTGAAGACTCATCTGAATGAGCAGCAGCGCACTGCATCAGCAGATAAGACGTCGGAAGACCAAGGCCAGGATTTAAACCACAGTGCCAAGGACATCCACGCTGTTGGTTCGGATGAGGAATTTGCACAGGCCCTCGATGCCAGGCCCCTGAAAACTCAACTGCCACGAGCAAACGAAACTGAAGATTGGGAGAAACTGGATGCAAAAATCGTCCCAAAGACTCGATGCACTGATAGGGAAAAGCACCCTGGAACACAAACTAGCCACATATGGGACATTGTGTATGCCACATGTAGAGACGCCTATGGAGTAAAACTACCCCAAAGAGAAAACACCTCCAAAGAAATCCAGACGCCAAGAAAAGATGGACAAGATCAGAGTCCAAAAGAACAACCTCAAGAAGCAAATGAAGACCGCACTGCCATCTGAAAAACAAGGCTTGGAAAAACTGTGGGAAGACCTGAAAGAAAAACACCGCCGCCTCAGCAAAGCGGAATCTGCGAGGAAGAGGAAGAGCAAAAAGAGGAAGGGACACAAGAGCGCTTCTTTAGAAGACCCCCTTCCAGTTTGCCAGAACACTGTTGAGCAGCCAAAATCTGGGACCCTAAGTGTGGACAAAGGAGTTCTTGAGCAGCGTCTGAGGAAAACATACTCTGACTCACAGAGCAAAGCACCACTCGACATTCAAGGTCTGGTGTGGCCAACCAACCCTGAGGAAACAGTTCAATGGCAAGCCTCCAACGTTGGCGGAAATCAACAAGGTGGTCGCCAAAGCCAGAGCCAAATCATCACCAGGGCCAAACGGAATACCTTACCAGCTTTACAAGAATGTCCCAAGGTGCTGGAGTGGCTCCACAGGCTGCTGCGATCGGCTTGGAGAAACCAGAAGATCAGCGGCCAGTGGATGACGGCAGATGGTGTGTACATCCCCAAAGAGCAAAATTCAAGTGACATCAGCCAGTTCAGGCCAATATCACTACTGAACGTCGAAGGGAAAATCTTCTTCTCTGTCATGGCAGCAAGGCTGACAAGTACCTGATGGAAAACAAGTACTTGGATGTGTCAGTCCAGAAAGGTGGCATCCCAGGCGTGGCTGGCTGTGTAAAACCCACGCCACAATGATCTGGGACGCAATCCAAAAAGCAAAAAACAGAAAAGAGAGACCTGGACGTAGTGTGGCTTGATCGGGCAAACGCTATGGATCTGTGCCCCATGAGATGATACTTGGCTCTTGAGATGTACATGTGCCAAAGAACATCCGCGACATGCTCAAGAAGTACTTCAATGGCTTCTCAATGCGGTTCTCTTCCAAGGAGTACACAACTGATTGGATCAACTTGGAAGTGGGCATTGCAATGGCTGTGCAATTTCCCCGATACTGTTCGTGCTGGCAATGGAACTCATCTTGAAAGCAGCAACAAACAACGCGAGACAAACAGACCTTGGTGATGGATACAAAGATGCCTCCTCTCAAGGGCCCTTCATGGATGACACTACAGTGATTTCATCCAGGGAAGACGAGACACGTCATGTGCTGGAGAGGCTGGACGACATAGTTGCCTCATCCAGAATGAAGTTCAAGCCAAAAAAAATCACGGAGTCTCTCACTGAGGAAAGGAAAGTGGCCGAATCTGTGGTCTTCAGTGTTGCCAACCAGGCCATTCCAACAGTCACAGAAGAACCAGTCAAGAGCCTTGGAAGATGGTATGATGATACGCTGAAAGACACACAAAGAGCAAAAGAAACCAAGCAGATGGCGGAAGAAGGCTTGGAGACCATTGACCAGTGTGGGCTCCCTGGCAAATACAAGGTTGGTTGTCTGCAGTTCATGCTGATACCAAAGCTCCTATGGCCTCTGATGATATACGACATCTGCACCAGCACAGTGGAGGGAATGGAAGCCAAAATCAACAAGTTCACAAGGAAATGGCTTGGTGTCCCACCCTGTCTGACTGACATCGCGCTGTACTGTCGCCAAGCAAAGCTCAAACTACCACTGAAATCCATCCTGGAGGAATACAAAGCAGGGAAGATCAGACTTCAAAGCATGTGGAGGACTAGGAGACAAGGTGGTTAGAAGCAATCAAGCCCCAGCTGAAAACAGGCAGAAAATGGAAACTTCAAGAGGCGATGGATTCTGCAAAAGAAGTCTCAAGATCAGAGAAATAACAGGACACACACAGACCAAAGACAAGGACTGGGGGTGACCAAACTGAATGGTGGTCAAAGGCCAAAGGAAAAGCCCAAAAGAGACATGATGATTCAGGAGATGAGAAAAGAGAAGACCAAAAAAGACTCCAAAAAGCAGTCCCCGCAGAGCCAGCAA
Source organism: Conus ventricosus (assembly GCA_018398815.1). Lineage (NCBI taxonomy): Eukaryota > Metazoa > Mollusca > Gastropoda > Neogastropoda > Conidae > Conus > Conus ventricosus. Next base: position 71,900 of record JAFLJL010014210.1, on the reverse strand, counting down.
GGGCAATGGACAACGTGGGAGAATGCACTCCAAAGAAGTCTAACTTGGATGACATTTGGCACATGGCCCTCTCAGGATCAGCTTCATTCTCAGATCTGCATATGACCTTCTGCCCTCAAATTAATGCAAACCTGGTGAAGTGGGGGGAAAACAGACGATCCTGCATGCCCCCCCTGCCAAGAAAAACATACAGTGGAGCATGTTCTAAGCTCATGTAAAGTAGCCCCGGCTCAAGGAAGGTACACATGGAGGCACAACCCAAGTGCTCAAGAGATTGTACAAGTAGTCTGGGCTAGTACCACACACAAAAAGGGAGAATCAGGACTCCAAAAGCACCCGCAACATTTTTCACGGCAGGAGGCAGCAAATCACGGCCAAGAACAACAGTGCCACTCGAAACATGCAGGCAGAGTCTGCTGGATGGGGCAGATGGCTGGGAGTCCACTACAGACCTCCCAGAATGGAAGAGTCACCCAGAGATCATCAGCAAGAGTGGCATGAGACCAGACATAGTAGTCCACTCTAAGTCAACCAAGCAGCTGATCATGATCGAGCTCACGGTACCATATGAGAACAGAATGGAGGCAGCTCAAATCTACAAGACTGAAAAGTATGCTGATCTGGCAAACAGCCTGAGGAGAGAAGGCTATCAGGTCAAAGTCCTCACTGCAGAAATTGGAGCTAGGGATTTGTAGGAACGTCTGCAATACAGCCTCATGAAACAGCTCTCAGTTGCAGGGAAGGAAAAAACCAGAGCCCCGAAAGCAATGGCAGAAGCGGCAGAGAGGGGTTCAAGCTGGATCTGGTCAAGGAGGAACCAAAAGTGAACTTCATAAGGCTTAATTTCCCTACAAATATCAGGTGTCCCTGTGGCTCAGTGGTTAAAGCGCGAGTCATTAAGTAGAAAATGAGCATGTCCAGAGGGTCATTGGGTTCGAATCCCAGCCATGGCTCGTCCCAAGATGGGGAAAAAAGGGGGGGGGGGGGCAGCAGAGGGACTTCCGGAGTCATGAACCGGGTGTGGCCCAACCCCCTAGAGTGTCAGGAGATAAGGGCCGAAACACTTGCTTGAAGGGGCTTCGCTTCTGAGGACTCTCTGACTGCTTTGCCACCCTCTCCACGAGTTTCTTCTACTGTGCACTGCGTTTCATACATCCTGAAACCGAAAAAGGAAAACTGATAGCCAACCGTCGACTGGCCTGACAGTGACGGTGCCGATGATCAACCACAGGCTGGGTGAAAGAACCGTGCGCTTCGAAACTCTTCAGTTCCTGTTTACTGCCCCCACTCTTTGTCCATGCCAATGAGTTTGTGCGTTGTGTGTGTGTGTGTGGTGTGTGTGTGTGTGTGTGTGTGTGTGGGTGAGTGTGATTGGTGGTGTGAGAGCAGAGAGAGAAAGAGAGAGAAGGAGTACTCAGTTGTTCTCTCTCTCTCTCTCTCTCTCCTCTCTCTCTCTCTCTTTAATTTATCTCTCTCTGTCTGTCATGTTTCCCTCTGTCTTCTGTCTGTCGTCTGTCTGTCTGTCTCTCTCTCACTCTCTCTCTCATCTCTCTTCTCTCTCTCTCCTCACTCTCTCTCCTCTCGAATCGAGGCCTCTCTCTCTCTCTCTCTCTCTCTCTCTCTCTCTGAAACGATCATCAGGAGCACGGCTAATAACATAACCGGGACACACAGCAGGTTTAAGAAGGACTACTGTCTACAAGACCATATATTTACATTGCTACTGCCATTCAGAAACATTAGCCAAAGAACAAAATCTATTTCATTTGTAATTTTGAGAAGCCTTTCGACTTCCATCTAGAAATTTGTTATGGCCTTATTGCTAAAAAATAGTCTCATCGTAAATTATTAATCATTAAGAGTATGTATAGAAAGGGGAAAAAAAATTAAAGGCTAGGAT
>JAFLJL010014210.1:35000-65000 GCA_018398815.1 Conus ventricosus | reverse complement strand
GTTGTTTAATGAAAATTATTCAAAAATTCGTTCCATTTATCATGAGGCTTAAAAGTAAATCAAAGTTAAAGTCACCAAGCATACAACATCTGTTGAAAACTGAGACATCTTCCATCATTGATCGATCTATCATACCATTTCCACGCGATTCATCAGGGTTTCTATATAAAAAGCAACTAATATCGGTTTTAGTCCCGTTTAAAACGAAACCTCTATCCAAGGCATTCAATATTAGATTATCAAAATGAAGGATCAGTTTATATTCATTGAGTGATACATATCCAGAAGACCTGTTTTCTAGCTTAGATGTAGAGCTCCTCCTAATAAAATTGTAACCTGGAATCATTACTAAATCGTCTGAACTAAATTTTGCTAACCAAATTCATGAGAAAACAAAAACAATGAAAACCAATTGTTAGCATTAGATAAAATAGAAGGTAAATCTCTTAATTTGTTTAACACATGACATGCATTTAATAGCAATTTTGAATCCTGAGTTGTATAACTTCCATTCATTGACTACTCTCGGTCTTGGGATTATTTGCCATAATTTGACAAGGAAAAAACCAACAAACAAAACCAAAAAAAAACAAAAAACAAAAACTTTACCTTCAATATGTGTACACTGCAAAGCGAAAATCATTTGCAGGATATCAGCAATTAAAAAGTAAATATTAAAAGTGAAAAAAAAAGAAACAAACAAACAAGCAAACACACACAAAAAATGCTACACCTCTGCAAAAACGTGTAATGACACAGAAAAGAATTAGAAAAAAAAAAACTCAATGACAATAAGTTCAAACAGGAATCTCAGTAACTAAAGAACGGCACAATCACAAAAAACCCTATGCCACAAGAAGACGCGAAAAAACTGTCAATGTTCAAAAATCAACGTACCTCACAACATCCATTTCAATTCCCAAGTCCCGAGTAAATCATTCGAAACGGCCGAAAAAATAGGAAGATTAATTACAATAATTCAAAATCACTAATCCAACATAAGACGACTAAATGCAAGCATTTTGAACTATAATTAATGGGAGAAAAATACCGCCTGATCAACACACACACAACACACACACACACACACACACACACACACACACACCACACACACACACACACACACACACACACACACACAAGTTCTTCCGGACAACAAATAAATACCACAGAAAGACAAAACATTCTACAATATATCAAAACACATCACCCATACTACCATTTTCGGCAGTCCCTGTTGTCACGTGCGTCACAACTGTGAGCCAATGTCATTAAACTGCTGCCCAAAGGTTAAACAGAAGGTTTAAATAGGGCCTATTCGTTCACATTGACCTCCTTGTCAGAGGATGACAGGTAAGTTTTGAACCCAAGGTAAAATGCGGGGCCCCTGTTTGCCAAAGCCAGATCCTTGAACCCTCTGCAAGAGAACGATAAGTGGAATCTGGTAAGACGTGGAATCGTGTAACTCGGGCAGAGGAATGAGGGGACATGTGTACGGGATGGTGGGATACTTGTGGGGACGTCGAATTTTCACAGTTCATGCTGAGACATATACGCCTCACACAGGATTATCCACACATCTGCGTGAACCTGGGAGTCAAATCTAGCTGATTCATGACTGTTGCATTGTTTGGGACATTAATGAGTGAAGTCATTGTTTGAGACATGGGGAACACCTAATTTCTGGAGTTCACATATTGTCGAGAAGCGTTATGCAGGACAGGCCATCATTTCTAGACTGTTCCTCTGACAGTACGGCAATGGGCATCACTTGGGGACATGGTGGTGCTTTATTGACAGGCCTGGTTCTAGCCGGGTCGTTCAACTGTGAACGCCCGTCTGAGGAAACTGTCCTTGAAAGCCTATCCAGACAACGTCCTTTTGTACTGGGGTGGGTACATCTTATATACAGGGCCTGACGGTGGCAACACCATTTTTAGTCACAAACGACCCCAAAATGTCAATCATGTCCAATGCATATTTGTACAATGAAGCATAAAAATTACTATTAGAAATAGCACTGAGTTATTTAGCTGTGTCGACCGCGGGGCCTAGAATAGAACTGAAGCAATAATGCAGAGGAAACGGAGTTTTTACACAAACCAATCTGTTCACGCCCATTCTTGGGGCTGCAATGGTCCCCCGACAATCATTCACACCCACATGACACAATTAAAGTGTTCACTTCCTGATTTCTAAAGTACCTAACCACGAACAAGTGCACTAAAGTCAGACTCATAACACATATATTAATAACGGACACTACGTTGTCCTAGTCTCTTTGGATTAAAGTACCTTATACGATCCCGATTAAGCAAGGAAGAACATTCAAAGAATAGTTTATTGTCTTTTAAAACCTGCTCTGAGAAAGTTTTTCTTTCACCTCTGTCAACTGAGAAGTTCGTTGATCCTGTTTAGCTAACTGTTCAGCGCAGCAGATGGTTCAATGTACAGAGGTTTGTTGGGGAGTCAGTTTATTGAATCGGGGTCAATAGTACTTCAGTCTGACTTAGTACGAGCAGAACTCAAACAATTACCGACTGTTACATTCACAATTTTCCACAGGAGTGCCAGGAACTGTAATGTAGACTGACCACAAAACGTGTGTCCTCCACAGTTTTCAGGGAATTGTGTACAGAATCGGAATGGTTGTATTCACATTGTTGAGGTTGTTGGGGTGGTTTTCAACTTGATGACCACAAACCTTTTTGAGAGTATCCCATTGAATGAAGAATGACCTTGAACACACCTTTAAGGGTGTTTTCACACTACTGGTGAAGACACTTGTAGTTGAAGAGATTCTGTCTCTTTCTTTTAAAATTTTTTACTCGGTCCAGACTGGAAGTGAGCCAAGGTGGATTTTAATGAAAGGTTTTCTTTAAGTACATATTCTTGGTTGAATTCAAACTTTGACATTACACTGTGGATCCCTTCGACACAAAATTAAAGACTCTATCTTCGATTTATATACATTTCATTTCATTCCTTGATAACACTTTTCAATCCTCAAGTCTGGACACATGTTGATTTCATGAATCGAAATGATCAAGTAAAAGGTATCCCACATAATTTTAATATTTATTCAAGGTCACTTGCCACTGTTTTGTCAACATCTTTTAAAGGCAGAAGTACGTCCGACGATAACGTTTTTCATGGGAAACGTTTTGGGAGTTGATTTATATGGCTTTCATTAGAAGAACAGTACACAACAGAATTGTAGTTTATCTGTGTGACCACTTGAGATGGTGACTTTTCTGAGGTTATGTGTGGCTTTTGCTAAAGTTATTTCACTGAGTCAAAAGCAGACTCAACAAAAGAATTAGAAACACCAACTTCTAGTTCTGTACCTCAAAGTCTGGCTTTCCCTGGCACCTGAGGAAAACCGAGGAGTAACAGAATGCGGGTCAGCTGGTGGGGCTACTTTCACTAAACTCCGCACACCAATCATCCGGAGCTGACCAATGTATGTCTTTACCATCCTTCAGTCATAAAAGACAGGAGAAGACACACGCACTCTTAAAGCAGCCAGATCACCATGAACAACAGTAAAAATATCACTCACAATGTCTTTCAATCTTCACACTCTTCTTTTACCCCACAGACACAGTCAATGCCTGGTATAGTAAAGTTCCACTGCAATGCCGTTAAAGTAAAAGATATAGTATTCGTTTCAACTTCCATCCAAAAAACGCGCAAAACCACTTGCTAAGAAAGGTGTAACGGTTCGCAATCCAGAAGAAACGATAAAGATAATCGTCCTTGTAATCCAAAGTCACTTCTTACAAAGACAACTGATTGTATTTATTCTGTGTATCGATAAAAACCAGGCATTTCTCCACGCAGTGAGCTCCTTCCTCAGACGCAGATTACGTTTGCTGTCCGAGTGTCTAACTGGCCTTAGTTTGCTTCCAGTGTCAACAGGTGTCTCCATGGCAGCTACACACACGAAAACGGAAAGGCAGACGTGTTAGGACGTTCACAGCACGTTTACTCGACAGGACAAGGCGTGAATCCCTTACACATTCATGTCCGTGGGTTCCAAATAACACCGTGTTACCGGCCAGAACTTGAGAGTGGCAACACGAGCTTGTTGAGAAAAAAAAACACGTCAAACCGAAACTTTTCATCTCTTGCCTCCTTTTCTTTTTTTTTAAAAGGCAAGAGTTACGTTGAACACATATCAATGTAGAATCTTTCACGGTTAAGTATTGGCCAATAAAACTTAATTGTTGATTCCACAAAGGAATCCGAACACCAACACAGCACCTTTTGAAGCAACTCAATAAAACCCAACCAAGACGGACTATACCAAAAACATGAAGATTACTACAACTGAAACACCCACAAAAACACAACACCGATCGGAGCACAGCACAACAGTCCGTTCTTCAACACACGCGTTCAAATTCAGATACACGCACATCGGAAGAAAGGGAGATCATTCAGTTTTGAGTACGCGTATTATCATACCTTTTAACGTTAAAAAAACTACCATTCTTGAACTTTCATTCTACTCATAATCAACGGGACGCTGCCCTCATTCTGTGTGGTGGGGTGTTCTCATGCATAGCATACATGAAAGCACACGAATACATACAAAATACAACAGATGCTCAAGCACACACACCACACACCCCCACACACACACACACACACACACACACACACACACACACACCACCACACCCTCAATGGTTAAGAAGTGGACTGCTGAGTTTAGGAGGGGGAGAAAGAGCACTGATGATGGTGACCGTCCTGGCAGGCCTGTTTTCACAGTGCAGTGAAGAACCCATGCCAACGTTCATGACCTGATCATGGCTGATGACGACTGACTATCAGATTCATAGCCAGAGTGAAAGAGAGAGAGAGAGGACAGACATACGGACCACACAGAGAGAGAGAGAGAGAGAGGAGAGAGAGAGATGAGAGAGAGAGAGAAGAGAGAGAGAGAGGGGAAGCAGAGAGGAGAGAGAGAGAGAGGAATGAGAGAGAGAGAAAAGAGAGAGAGGAGAGGAGAGAGAGGGGAGGGGAGGGTGTGAAGACAGTCGTGCACTGTGTTTACATGTAATGTACAGTAAGGGTACGTTGTTGTTCCTGTTGTGTTTTTGTTTTGACTTGTTTTGAGAGAGAGAGAGAGAGAAGAAGAGAGAGAGAGGAGAGAGGGGGAGGGGGAAAGAGAGAGAGAGAGGAGAGAGAGATTTTTACACCCACACACACACACACACACACACACACACACACACACACACTCACACACACACACACGCACATCGGGAAGATAGGGGATATCTTTCAGTTTGTGTTACGCGTTTATGCATACCTTTTAACGGTTTGAAAGAAGCTCCCATTCTGTGAATTTCATTCTACTATAATGTTCAGACAGCTTGCCCTCATTCTGTGTGGTGGGGTGTTCTCTTGCATCGCATACATGAAAGCGCACGTGTCACACTGTCACTTTTGCACATGCATTCTGACAGCATTTACTCCATACGCACACGCAATCTTTCCAATCAACCAAAAGGCGCACTACCGAATGTTTTTTTTCCCCCCCTTTTCCTTCGGGAAAAAAACTTTTACTAAATCACATCAAACAATTTAAAAACAGATTTTATACATGTATCTCTCTTTAACTGAGAGATAATAACTAATTTCATTCAAAATTCTATAATGTCATGGCCTTCACATTACATTAGCCCAACATCCAGACGAGGAGAATAAATAACTCCTGTAATTCATTGATGCCATGCCTGCATCAAATATAAGACTCCCTACTGTCATGATTCCTTGTCTCTCTCAGACATCGTATGCCCCTTGAATTCTCCATCACTGGAGATATGGTTCCCGACTTCTCCCCCTCGACTTCTCCTGTCATGGAGTATGAGTTCCGATCCTCTCCCTCGACTTTCCTGTCATGGAGAGATGATGAGTTCCAACTCCTCCCCCTGGAGTCTTTAATTGCTGGGGCTGAACTACCGGTGTGTTCCCCCACCATGGCATCTTTAACCACCTCACGGGGGGGGAAAGTTGAAGGGTGAAGGGCGAAGGGCTGAAACACGAATAAGGTTCGTGAAAGTAAACCTGTTCCCAATTTAATTATGAATTCTTTTTTCTTTTTCTTTAGGTTTTCCCCTGTAGCTTTCCCCAACTATCTATGGCTCACCTGGTAATGATGGTCAGCAGTGAGGACCGCGTCCTGACAGGTTCGAGTCTCTGGGCCATCTGCTGGGCTAAAAACTGTTCTTTCCTCCCTCATCCTAGTGAGTGCATACTCAGTGTTCAAAACACTGACCAGCACCCCACCCGCCCTTATTAAACTATCTCTCAGTGGTCACTTTCACCCAATGACCCCCCTTCTTTCTTTAATGAGTCATTCTCACAATTATTTGGGAGCCCGCTACACAAGTCAAGCCACATGGATATTCTTCCTTTTTAGTAGAGGCATGGGGAAATGATTCATATCACTAAACACTGTGATGGAGCGTCACATGTCTTGATGTGAGGCTACGTCACATGACACCCCCATCCTGGGGTGAAAAAAATTCTCAAGAAAATTTTTTTTTAAGAATATACAACTTCACTTAAAAACATCTTCAGCCATGAATCTCAAAATGTGTAACCATCACACATGATTCACCAATTAATAATCAACGTATTTGAATCAATCATCATGAACCACCATAAATAGATATTTCAAACTTTCAGTCTTTCTGAAAAAAAAATCATTCATAATTGTCACCATTATCTCACAAAATACATTTCACAAATTACATGGATTAACAATTAGGGATATTAACAATTCAAGCACAAATTGTGTTTTATATTACCATATGAAGCACTTTTTTTCCCTTGATCTTTGTCTCACATCATTTTGTTTCAAACCCTCATGAAAATGAGAATATTTCTAATTGTAAATGTTTCTCAATAGACATGTAAACAAAATAAACATAGTTTAAACATTAGTTTTTTTTCCCATGTAATGTTATTGTCCATTGAAAGTGAAAACATTTTCCCTTGTTGAAAACGAACTAATGAAAACAATAAGTTTGTCTCAATGCACAATCAAAACATGTGTATATACATTTCTAAAGAGTTATTTTTCTCATGACACATACTTTTATATTCCCCTTTACAAGCAAGTTAGAATAAATAGTACATGATGATTTTTTCAATGTTTACTAAAGGAATAAAGTAAAGAATAGGTATGTCATCATCAACATCAAGTAGTTTTTGCTTGTAAACATCAGTCACTTCAACAAGCAAATTAAGCATAAATACACTTGATTTTTAAAAAGTCAGTGGCATACAATGGGCCCTGTCAAATTGAGCCACCCTAATCATTTAAAAAAGACAAAAAAACAGGAATAGTCTTTCCCCTTGAAGACAGTTACATTTATCCATGAATATTCATACACGTGACAATAAATCTGCCATGACATTTTGTGTTCCAGGCACTGTTTCAATGGTTAAAATGGATTCCTGCCCAAAGCCAAAGAACCTTATATAATCTGTGTTCTTAGTTTTTGACGATTGCAAGAAAGTCAATGGCCTTTTGGTCAGTCTGTAACCGAAACTTTCTTCCAGTCAAGAACCTGGCGAACTTCTCACATGCCCATACAATAGCCAAGCATCTCTGTCAATAGTGGAGTATTTCTCCCGTGTCTTGAGAACTTTTTACTGGCGTATTGCACTGGATGTAACAAAGCACTTTTTCCCGCAACGTACCGCTCCCATTCCTTTGGAACTGGCATCGGTTTTCAAAATAAAGTCTTTGAGAGGGAGGGTAACAAAAGAACTGGAAATGAGTTGAGGGTGTTCTGAACACTCCCCAAAACCCTTTTGGCACTCATCAGACCACACAATACTTTTGTTTCTTCGTCCCTTTCGTCAGTTCGTCAAAGGGGCCGTCAGGACGCAAAGTGGGGTACATATCGTCTATAGTAAGCAACAATCCGATAGTGACATGAATCTGTTTCTTTGTAGTGGGTTTAGTAATGATAAAATCTTTTCCACTTTCTTTTCTTCTGGATTCATTTTTCCACTGAAATTAGTGTGACCTAAAACTCGTGAGTTGAAAACGGTCACGAATTTTGGATGGTCTCAATGTCAAACCAATACTTCTGAGTATCCCAAAAAACAGCTGTAAGTTAGAAAGGGAGGTCACTCCATGACTTTTGCAGCCACAAAATATCGTCAAAAAAACGGACTGCACCACAATTCATTGAGTTTCAGGGCTCGCATAATTCTAGCAAAAGATTCTGGGGCATTTTGCAATCCGAATGGAATTTTCGTACCACGAAAAACCAAAAGGTGTTTTGAAATGCTGTCTTTTCCTTGTCAGCTTCAGCCATTGGAATCTGCCAGTATCCTTTAGTCAGTCTACTTTCACAAAATAATTTCCTTCTGAGAGCCTGCTGACAAGTTGTTCTTCAAGGTGAGTGTCCGAAAAAGAGCTCGAATGGTGAGAATACCAGCGTTGCGTTCGGCTTCCTGTATGCGAAAGCAACGCGGTATGAAACGATCCCAATTCATGGGGTTCCTGCCTTGCACCTTTCTCAAACCTGGACTTAAACGTTCATTGAAAACAGTTCAACAATGCCATTCGATTGGAGGGATGGATATGGCTTGTTGAAATGGAAGAGATTGACAACAGTCTGTAAATTTCTCTCATGAGATCGGAAAATGAAATTGGTTCCACAATACGAGAGAATTTCGTTGGATGACCCTCTGGAAAACATATCGCAAGTAAGGCTTCAGAGACGACACTGTTATCAATTTTCTTGAGTGGAATCGTTCTGGATACCTTGTCCGATGTTTCACCAAAGTTCAAAGATATATATCGATTTCCGGAAGAAGGACAGTGGGTAAAGGCCCAACAAGACAATAGCCACTTCCGAAGTTGGACGGATATGAGAGGCATTTTTGTGCAAAGGTGCACATGGGACGCGACCTTTTGAGATGTCTTTTGGCAGATGTCACATGTGCGGCAGTATTCTGTAATTTCCTTTGTGACACCTGGCCAATACACAAGAATCAAGAACTCTCTTTTATGTTCTGTTGGTTCACAGTGACCAGCGAACAATGCATATGGGCCGTGTGTAGTACTGTCACTCTAGGTCTTTGGACGACAAACTTGTTTATTGTCCTGTCCAGTACACCCCCCCCCCCCCCCACCTGTGAGAAGTCAGACAGAGTCAGTATGTACGTTGGTTTGTCCGTATGGTATGTCAGTGACAGTCTGTTTTTGCAGCAGAAAGTATTGTGTCAGCGTCTCGTCTTTTCCTGCATTTCTTTTTGATCATTGGGGGTATTTGGAGTTCATCAAGTTTTGAGACTTTTAGCAGCTTTTTAGCTTTCCTGCTCTATGTTGTCTGATCTGGTACTCACAAGAACAAGGGAACGAAACGATCTCCAGCACCACCATGTACCTGTAGCGACACTGGCAAATTGCCAAGATCAAGTCGCAGACTGGGTTATCAATAACACGGAGGGTAAGGAAATGGAGTCGTACGGTGTATCTTCTAAGACATTTTCGCAGAGAAACGTTTCAAACTTGCCTCCAAATGACCTACTCTTTGGACAGTGTTGAGATACTGGTTTTGAAAAGCACGAAAGATTTTATTACACCAGCGGTGGTTACACACAGTGTCTCGCACACCGAAGCCTGCTGCAATCGGTGATGGCCTCGTTTTCTAAACATCAGTCCATCAACCGAATGATCTGGCTGCACAAAACAATGCCTTCTTCACCATCAGTGGTGATAATGCGGATTTTGAATCATTTGGTTTGGAAAGGGCAATTCTTTTTCAAATGGAACTTGCCTCACAATGAGGAAACCATCGCTTTTTCTGATCGGCAGCTGACTGATTTTGTGAACTTCGAGTTCTGTCACGATGGCCCAAAAAAGGTCTACGCTTGGTGGTCGTTGTCCACGACCTCGAACGTTTGCTGAGGGGAACGGGTTTTTACGGAGTGAGTACTGGGTACTGACGAAAGTCACTTGACACGCGGAAAGATCCCAGTCCCATTCATAGGATAGGTATATCCTTGAGGAACCCAGGAAATGACACGATTTTCCTTTACTGTAATTTCCCTGTCCCGATGGGATAGTTTACATGGGAAGCATGTGACTCAAAGAGGGAAAATTCTCTTTCCTGCACCGCCCTTATCTGGCGTGAGCGTACAATACTGATCGCCATCTGGACACATTCCCTCAAGCTTTCAAATTGCCTTTCATTTAGATAGTGGCCAGATCTTTGCTCACGCTCTGGAAAAGTTCTTCTCTAAGAAGGAGATCTCGCAGTGTGATTGAAAAGTTTTGTCGTTTTTGATAATCGATCCATCGATCTAAACAATGACTCATACGAATTAGAACGACGGAAATTGATTCTCCTTTGTCAGGCTCACAGGAACGGAAAACGTTCGGCGAAAACGATCGGCAGAACATTGAAATTTCTTGAGGAGTTCTTCTTTCAACTGATCCCAGTTAATAATTTGATTCACCGTGAGTGTGTGGTTTACAGTGGTGCAAAGCGTACCATCAACACGACGCAATATACAATTTCACTTTTTGCTTTGGCCGCCACAAGACGTTGCGTGACTCAAAGCGGAAAAGAAAACTATCGATGTCATCCGTTTTTTCCTCGAAAGGCGGTAAACTTGGAAATATGCCGCACTTTGGTTGATGTGCACTTGCGGAACAGACTGGTGGAGTCGGTGGAGGTTCTCTCGATTGCATGTAATCTTTTAATTTCAGCATCAATCTCTAGTTCTAACTGCCTAAACTGTAAAATTGCCGTTCTTTATCTTCAGCTTTCCCTCTGTAGTCTTTTTTATTCAGCTTCAGCTTCCCTCTGTATTCAGCCTGACTGCCCTATTATGCATTGTTGCACCTAGTTGGTAAGTTTTATCTCATCCCCCCCCAGCGTTCCCCCCCGCTTGTTAAACATATTTATCAAATCATCCATTATGAACCGTCAACAGATATAAACACCAAAACAATCTCTAATTATGAATAAAAATAAGGCGATATATGATGATGCTATATGTTTCACAAAACGGTTATTATAAAATTTACAATAGGAATTCAATTACCGGTATAACAGATAAACAACCTTACTAAAACAATGGTAGATATGAAACACAAGGAATGTATTTTTCCAGAGTATTTTGTTCTCGACAAAGGTATCAATTTGTAATTTGAAAAAACAAGACGTTCAATGCTAATCTGTTTTTCCTAAGAAAAGGAAAAAAAAACACAATAAAAGTTTCTGAAAATACATTCTTTATAAAGTTTTTAGTTCTTAAATGTTCTTGTTTCGGTCTGTCCTTTCTACTTAATTTCAAATGAATTTACAAAAACAGATGTATCGCCTTATACAAAAAATGGAATATAAATTTACAAAACAATGGAATCACAAACAATTAAAAAGAGGGGAAGAAACACAAACTAGCGGAAATCCTACCTAAAAGATGAAAATGTTGAAAGAAAATAGATAGGCCTTATTGTGGAGACGAGTTTAAGAGGTTTTGGAAAAAGGGGGTGAAGAGGAAATGAAAGATTACACAGGATCGGAACAGTAAGAAGAAATCAGAAAAGCAAAAGAAGCCCTCAGACCAGCACCATAGTGGTCACTGTCTCCCGTGAAACTGGGACTGACGGGAAGAAAAAACTAATCCACGCACAATTTACACAACACTGCAGTAATAATACAAAATGATTAACAATCAATCCAATAAATGCACAATCCAACAAACGCAAAGAAGAAATCACAACACCAAAAAAAACAACCAATAGAAAACATTTTATTAGGAGGAGTTTTCCCCGCACTTATCAACCTCTGTCTGTTGAAGGTGACAAGGTACGGTTCAAACTCTGGGAAAGGGGGCTACTTCTTAAAATGAAACGATTGGACAGAGAAAGGAAAAACAACAACAACACATAAACTAATCAAGGCAATCACGGTTGCTCCCACTCCTTGAACTAACCGCCTCAATGTAGCGAGAAGCGGTGGGATCACCGGATTCGGGGAAAAGGACAAAATAGGGAATAAACAACCAAAAAAAAAAAACACTAGCTAAACTCAGAGTTGAAAATAAGAGAGAAGTCCTCACTCGCACTGAAAATAAATCACTACACACATAAAACAGAAAAAAAAAATGCAAATAATACAATAAATAATTTAAACTTTCTTTTTTTTTCTTCCTCAAACCTTTGAGGGTTACAACTCAAAATCTTTCCTTTATAATGAAATATATTTCTTTTTTTCCAAACCCAGAGGGACAAACTGATATCTTTCCTCTGAGGGTACAAATAGAAATCTTTCTTCTTCTTTTTTTTCCCAGGGGAAACAAAACGGCGCTACGTCGGGGGTCACACTGTCACACTGTCACTTTTGCACAATTGAATCATGCACAGCATTTACTTTTCCAACAGCACACGGCAATCTTTCAAGAACAACCAAAAGGCGGCACTACCGAATGTTTTTTTTCTTCTCCCCCTCTACTCCAGGGAAAACACTTTACTAATTCACATCAAACATTATAAAAAAGATTTTATACATGTATCTTTACTTTACTCTGAGAAGATAAACTAATTCATTCAAAATTTATAAAGTCATGGCCTTCCCATTACATTAGCCAAAATCCAGACCAGGAGATTAATAAACTCTGTAATCATTGATGCATGCCTGCTTTAAATATAAGATCATACTGTCATGATTCCTTGTCTCTCTCAGGACATCGTATCGCCCCCTTTGAATTCTACCCATCCAATGGGATATATGAGTTCCGACTTCTCTCCCTCGACGTCTCTGTCACTGGAGGATCATGAGTTCGACTCCTCTCCTCGACTTTCCTGTCATGGAGAGATGAATGAGGTCCAAACTCCTCTCCCATGGAGTCTTTAATTGACTGGGGGTCTGACCTACGGTGTGTTCCCCACACCATTGCCATCTTATGAACCCACCTCACGGTGTGAAAGTTGAAGGGTGAAGGGCCGAAGGGGGCTGAAAACACGAATAAGGTGCGTGTAAGTAACTGATTCAATTTAATTATGAATTCTTTCTTTCTCTTTTCTTTAGCGTTTTCCCCTGTAGCTTTCCCCAAATTTCTATGGCTCAACCTGGTAATTGACTGGTCAGCAGTGTGGCCAGCGTCCTGGACAGGTTCGAGTCTCTAGGCCATCTGCTGGGCTAAAATGATTCTTTCTCCCTCCTCCTTGTGAGTGCATTTACTCAGTGATTAAAACCATGTCCAGGCCACCCCTACAGCCCTTATTAAACTATCTTCAGTGGTCACTTTCACCAATGACCACCCTTTTTTCTTTAATGAGTCATTCTCACAACTATTTGGGGACGCGCTAAACTATTCAGCCACATGAGTATTCTTCCTTTTTAGTAGTGGCATGGGAATTGATTCATTTCACTAAACTACATGTGATGGAGCGTCAACTGCCTTGATGTGACGTACTCAAATGGGACAGCTACGTATACATACAAAATACACAAGATGCTCAAGCACACACACACACACACACACACACACACACATCACACACACCCTCAATGGTTAAGAAGTGGACTGCTGAGTTTAGGGGGGGTGAAAGAGCATTGATGATGGTGGACCGTCCTGCAGCCTGTTTCACAGTGCAGTGAAGAACCCACTGCCAACGTCATGACCTGATCATGGCTGACCGACGACTGACTATCAAGATTCATTGCCAGAGAGAAAAGGACAGAGAGAGACAGACATCGGACAGAGAGAGAGAGAGAGAGGAGAGCGTGAGAGAGGAAGAGAGAGAGGTGAGAGAGAGAGAGAGAGAGAGACGAGAGAGAGACAGACAGTGAGAGAGAGAGAGAACTCGAGGAGAGTGAGAGAGAGAGAGAGAGACAGACAGAAGAGAGATGAGAGTGTGAGAGAGGTGTGAAGACAGTAGTGCACTGTGTTTACTTGTATTGTACAGTAAGGTACGTTGTTGTTCCTGTTGTGTTTTTGTGTGACTTGTTTTGAGAGAGTGAGAGAGAGAAGAGAGAGAGGAGGAGGAGATGGTGGAGAGTGAAGAGGAGAGAGAGAGAGAGAGAGTTCTACACACACACACCCACACACACACACACACACACACCACACACACACACACACACACACACACACACACACACACACACACACGCACATCGTGAAGATAGGGGATATTTTCAGTTTGTGTACGCGTTATGATCCCTTTTTAACGGTTTTGAAAGAAGCTACCATTCTGTGAACTTTCTTCTACTCTGTAATGTTCAAGACAGACGCGGCCCTCAGATCTGTGTGGTGGGTGTTCTCTTGCTCTCCTACATGAAAGCGCCCGCTGTCACACTGTCACTTTTGCACCACATGTTCCATGACAGCATTTACTCCATACGCACACGCAATCGTTCCAATCAACAAAAGGCGCACTACCGACTGTTTTTTTCTTCTCCCACTCTTCGGGAAAAAACATTTACTAAATCACATCAAACTAATTTATAAACAGATTTTGTACATGTATCTCCTCTTTCACTGAGAGGATAAACTAATCATTCAAAATTCTATGAAAGTCATGGGCCTTCAAATTACATTAGCACAACATCCTGACCAGGAGAATAAATAACTCCTGTAATCATTTGCATGCCTGCATCAAATATAAGGGACTCCCTAATGTCATGATTCCTTGTCTCTCTAGAAATCGTATTCCCCCTTGAATTCTCCCTATCACTGGAGATATGAGTTCGACTTCTCTCCTCGACTTCTCCTGTCACTGGAGATATGAGTTCCGACTCCTCTCCCTCGACTTATCCTGACACTGGAGAGAGAGATGATGAGTTTCAACTCCTCTCCCTGGAGTCTTTAATTGCTGGGGCTGAACTACCGGTGTGTTCCCCACACCATGGCCATCTTTAACCACCTCACGGGGTGAAAGTTGAAGGGTGAAGGGCGAAGGGCTGAAACACGAATAAGGTTCGTGTAAGTAACCTGCTTCCCAATTTAATTATGAATTCTTTCTTTCTCTTTTCTTTAGGTTTTCCCCTGTAGCTTTCCCCAACTATCTATGGCTACCTGGTAATGACTGGTCAGCAGTGAGGACCAGCGTCCTGACAGGTTCGAGTCTCTAGGCCATCTGCTGGGCTAAAACTGATTCTTTCCTCCCTCCTCCTAGTGAGTGCATACTCAGTGTTCAAAACACATGACCAGTACCCTACCAGCCCTTATTAAACTATCTCTCAGTGGTCACTTTCACCCAATGACCACCCTTCTTTCTTTAATGAGTCATTCTCACAATTATTTGGGGAAGCCGCTACACAGGTCAAGCCACATGAATATTCTTCCTTTTTAGTAGTGGCATGGGGAAATGATTCATATCACTAAACTACATGTGATGGAGCGTCACATGTCTTGATATGAGGCTACGTCACATGACACCTTCCATCCTGGGGTGAAAAAAATTCTCAAGAAAAATTTTTTTTTAAGAATATACAACTTCACTTAAAACACATCTTTAGCCATGAATCTCAAAATGTGTAACCATCACACATGATTCACCAAATTAATAATCAACGTATAGAATCAATCATCATGAACCACCATAAATAGCATATTTCAAACTTTCAGTCTTTCTGAAAAAAAAATCATTCATAATTGATCACCATATCTCACAAAAATACATTTCACAAATTACATGGATAAAACAATTAGGGATATTAACAATTCAAAGCACAAATTGTGTTTATATATTACCATATGAAGCACATTTTTCCCTTGATCTTTGTCTCACATCATATGTTTCAAAACCCTCATGAAAATGAGAATATTTCTAATTGTAAATGTTTCTCAATAGACATGTAAACAAAATAAACATAGTTTAAACATAGTTTTTTTTCTCCCACATGTAATGTTATAGTCCATTGAAAAGTGAAACATTTTCCATTGTTGAAAACGAACTAATGAAAACAATAAGTTTGTCTCACTGCACAATCAAAACATGTGTATATACATTTCTAAAGAGTTATTTGCTCATGACACATACATATATATTCACCTTCACAAGCAAGTTAGACATAAATTACATGATTATTTTTTCAATGTTTACTAAAGAATAAAGTAAAGAATAGGTATGTCATACATCAACATCAAGTAGTTTTTGCTTGTAAAACATACAGTTACTTCAACATGCAAATTAAGCATAAATACCATTTGATTTAAACAGTCAGTAGCATACAATGCCCTGTCAAATGTGAGCACACCGTAATCATTAAGAAAGACAAAAAAACAGGAATAGTCTTTCCCTTGAAGACAGTTACATTTATCCATGAATATTCATACACGTGACAATAAATCTGCCATGACATTTTGTGTTCCAGGCACTGTTTCAATGGTAAACTGGAATTCCTGCAATGCCAAAGACCACCTTAATAATCTGCTGTTCTTAGTTTTTGACGATTGCAAGAAAGTCAATGGCCTGTGGTCAGTCTGTAACCGAAACTTTCTTCCAGTCAAGAACCTGGCGAACTTCTCACATGCCCATACAATAGCCAAGCACTCTCTGTCCAATAGTGGAGTATTTCTCCTGTGTCTTTGAGAACTTTTTACTGACGTATTGCACTGGATGTAACAAAGCACTTTTTCCTGCAACAGTACCGCTCCCATTCCTTTGGAACTGGCATCGGTTCTCAAAATAAAGTCTTCTGAGAGGGAGGGTAACAAAAGAACAGGAAATGAGTTGAAGGTGTTCTGAACACACTCCAAAGCCTTCTGGCACTCATCAGACCACACAATACTTTTGTTCTTCGTCCCTTCGTCAGTTCAGTCAAAGGGGCCGTCAGGGACGCAAAGTGGGGTACATATCGTCTATAGTAAGACAACAATCCGATGAGTGACCTGATCTGTTTCTTTGTAGTGGGTTTAAGTAAAGATAAAATCTTTTCCACTTTCTTTCCTTCTGGCATCATTTTTCCCACTGAAATAGTGTGACCCAAAAACTCGAGAGTTTGAAAACCGGCACGAATTTTGGATGGTCTCGCAGTCAAACCAAAACTTCTGAGTCTGGAAAAAACAGCTCGTAAGTTAGAAAGGAGGTCACTCCATGACTTTGCAGCCAACAAATATCGTCAAAAAAACGGACTGCACCACATTCATTGAGTTTCAGGGCTCGCATCATTCTAGCAAAAGAATCTGGGGCATTTTGCAAACCGAATGGCATTTTCGTCCACTGGAAAAGACCAAAAGGTGTTTGAAATGCTGTCTTTTCCTTGTCAGCTTCAGCCTTGGAATCTGCCAGTATCCTTTAGTCAAGTCTACTTTCACAAAATAATTTCCTTCTGAGAGCTGACACAGAAGTTCTTCAATGGTGAGTGTCCGAAAAAGAAGCTCGAATGGTGAGAATCCCAGCGTTTCGTTCGGCATTTCCCTGTATGCGAAAAGCAAAGCCGGTATGAAACGATCCCATTCATGGGGTTCCTGCCTTGCAACCTTTCTCAACATGGACTTAACGTTCCATTGAAACGTTCAACAATGCCATTCGATTGGGGATGATATGGCGTGGTTGAAATGGAAGAGATTGACAACAGTCTGTAAATTTCTCTCATGAGATCGGAAATGAATTGCGTTCCACAATCCGAGAGAATTTCGTCTGGAAGACCCACTCTGGAAAAAATCGCAAGTAAGGCTTCAGCGACAGACACTGTATCAATTTTCTTCAGTGGAATCGCTTCTGGATACCTTGTCGCTGTTTCCACCAAAGTTAAGATATATCGATATCCGGAAGAAGACAGTGGTAAAGGCCCAACAAGATCAATAGCCACCTTCCGAAGTGGGACGGAAATGAGAGGCATTTTGTGCAAAGGTGCACATGGGACGCGACCTTTCTGAGATGTCTTTTGGCAGATGTCACATGAGCGGCAGTATTCTGTAATTTCCTTTGTGACACCTGGCCAATACAAAGAATCAAGAACTCTCTTTAATGTTCTTTTGATTCCACAGTGACCAGCGAACAATGCATCATGAGCCGTGTGTAGTACTGTCTCTCTAGGTCTTTGGAACGACAACTTGTTTATTGTCCTGTCCAGGTACACACCTGTAGAGAATGTCAGAGTCCAGTATGTACGTTGGTTTGTCCGTATGGTATGTCAGTGACAGTCTGTTTAGCAGCAGAAAGTATTGTCGTCAGCGTCTCGTCTTTTCCCTGCATTTCTTTTAGATCATCTGGGTAATCTGGAGTTCATCCAGTTTTGAGACTTTTAGCAGCTTTTTAGCTTTTCCCTGCTCTATGATGTCTGATCTGGTACTCACAAGACAAGGAACGAACGATCCTCCAGCACCACCATGTACTGTAGCGACACCTGGCAAATTGCCCAAGATCAAGTCGCAGACTGGGTTATCAATAACACAGGAGGGTAAGAAATCCGGAGTAGTACGGTGTATCTACCGACATTTTCGCCAGCAGAAACGTTTCAAACTTGCCTCCAACGACCTACAAATTTTGGACAGTGTTGAGATACTGGTTTTGAAGCACGAAAGATTTTCTTACACCAGCGGTGGTACACCCAGTGTCTCGCAAAACCGAAGCCTGCAATCCGTTGATGGCTCCGTTTTCTAACATCAGTCCATCAACCGATTGATCTGGTGCCAAAACAATGCCTTCTTCACAATCAGTGGAGAATAATGCGGATTTTGAATCATTTGGTTTGAAAGGGCAATTCTTTTTCAAATGGAACTTGCCATCACAAAAGAAACATCGCTTTGTCTGATCGGCAGCTGACTGATTTTGTGAACTTCGGTTCTGTCCACGAACTGGCCCAAAAGGTCTACGCGGTGGTCGTTGTCCACGACCTCGGAACGTTTGCTGAGGGGAAACGGGTTTTTCCGGCGGTGAGTACTGGTACTGACGAAAGTCACTTGAACCGCGGAAAGATCCCTGTCCATTCCTAGGATAGGTATATCCTTGAGGACCCAGAAATGACCCACGATTTCCTTTTCTGTATATCCCTGTCCGATGGGATAGTACATGACGCATGAGACTCAAAGATGGAAAATTCTCCTTTCCTAGCCACGCCCTTATTGGGTGAGCGATACAATACTGATCAGCCATCTGACACATTCCCTCAACGCTTTCAAATTGCCTTTCTTTAAGGAAAGTGGCCAGATCTTTGCTCACGCTCTGGAAAAGTTGTTCTCTAAGAAGGAGATCTCGCAGTGATTGAAAAGTTTTGTTCGTTTTTGATAAATCGATCCATCGATCTAAACAATGACTCATACGAATTAGAAACGACGGAAATGATTCTCCTTTGTCAGGGCGCACAGAACGGAAACGTCGCGAAAACGATCGGCCAGAACATTGAAATTTCTTGAGGAGTTCTTCTTTCAACTGATCCCAAGTTAAATTTGATTCACGCGAGTGTGTGGTACAGTGTCAAAGCGCTACCTTAAACAACGACGCAATATACAATGTCCACTTTTTGCTTTGGCCAGCCACAAGACGTTGCGTGACTTTCAAAGCGGAAAAGAAAACTATCGATGTCATCCGTTTTTTCCTCGAAAGGCGGTAACTTTGGAATATATGCCGCTTTTGGTTGAGGCGCACTTGCGGAACCGACTGGTGGAGTCGGTGGAGGTTCTCTCGATGCCTGTAATCTTTTAATTTCAGCATCAGTCTCTAGTTCTAACTGCCTCAACTTAAATTGACGTTCTTTATCTTCAGCTTCCCTCTGTAGTCTTTTTTATTCAGCTTCAGCTTCCCTCTGTCTAGCCTGTCTGCCCTATTCATGCATTGTTGCACATAGTTGGTAAGTTTTTCTCCATCAAAACCCAAGCGTTCCGCTTGTTGAACATATTTATCAAAATCATCCATTAGAACCGTCAACAGATATAAACACGAAACAATCTCTAAGTATGAATAAAAATAAGGTGATATATGATGATGCTATATGTTCACAAAACGTAATTATAATATATACAAATAAAGAATTCAATTTCCGGTATAAACAGAAAACACCTTACTAAAACAAGGTAGATATGAAACACAAGGAATGTATTTTTTCCAGAGGTATTTTGTTCTCGAAAACAGGTATCAATTTGTAATTTAAAAAAAAACAATGACGTTCAATGCTAATCTGTTTTTTCCTAAGAAAGGAAAAAAACACAATAAAGTTTTCTGAAAATACATTCTTTATAAAGTTTTAGTTCTTAAATGTTCTTGTTGTCAGTCTTTCTTACTTAATTTCAAATGAATTTACAAAACAGATGTATCGCCTTATACAAAAAATGAATATAAATTTACAAAACAAATGGAATCACAAACAATTAAAAAGAGGGAAAAAACACAAACTAGCAGAAATCCTACCTAAAAGATGAAAATGTTGAAAGAAAACTAGATAGGCCCTTATTGAGGAGAAGGTTTAAGAGGTTTTGAAAAAGGGGGTGAAGAGGAAATGAAAGGATACACAGGATCGGAACAGTCAGAAGAAATCAAGAAAAGCAAAAGAAGCCCTCAGACAGCACCCTAGTGGTCACTGTCTCCCGTGAAACTGGAGACGGGAAAAAAACAAATCACGCACAATATACACAACACTGCAGTAATAATACAAAATGATTAACAATCAATCATAAATGCACATTCACCCAAACGCAAAGAAGAAATCACAACAAAAAAAAAACCCAA
Organism: Conus ventricosus; assembly: GCA_018398815.1. Classification (NCBI taxonomy): domain Eukaryota; kingdom Metazoa; phylum Mollusca; class Gastropoda; order Neogastropoda; family Conidae; genus Conus; species Conus ventricosus. The sequence continues at coordinate 44,329 of JAFLJL010014210.1, read as the reverse complement.
CAGAAACATTTATTAGGAGGAGTTTTCCCCGAACTTATCAACCTCTGTCCTGTTGAAGGAGACAAGGTCGGTTCAAACTCTGGGAAAAGGGGACTACTTAAAATGCAACGATTGGACAGAGAAAGAAAAAAAACAACAACATAAACCTAATAAGGGCAATCACGGCTGCTCCACTCTTGAACTAACCGCTCAATGTAGCGAGAAGCGATGGGGCTCACCGATCGGGGAAAAGGACAAAATAGGGAATCAACAACCAACAAAAAACACTAGCAACACTCAGAGTCAGAAATAAGTGAGAAGTCCTCACTCGCACTGAAAATAAACTCACTCACACACATAAACAGAAAAAAATGCAAATACACAATAAATATTTAAACTTTCTTTTTTTTTTCTTCCCTCAAACCTTTGAGGGTACAAATCAAAATCTTTTCCATTTTAATGAAAATATATCTTTTTTTTCCAAACCCCGAGGGGACAAACAGATATCTTTCCTCTGAGGGTACAAATAGACATCTTTCTTCTTTTTTTTCCCAGGGGAAACAACACGGCAGCTACGTCGGGGTCACCACTGTCACACTGTCACTTTTGCACACATGCATTCATGACAGCATTTACTCCATACGCACACGCAATCTTTCCAAACAACCAAAAGGCGCACTACCGAATGTTTTTTTCTTCTCCCCCTCTCCTTCGGGAAAAAACACTTTACTAAATCACATCAAACAATTTATAAACAGATTTTATACATGTATCTCTCTTTACACTGAGAGATAAACTAATTCATTCAAAATTCTATAAGTCATGGCCTTCACATTACATTAGCCCAAAATCCAGACCAGGAGAATAAATAACTCCTGTAATCATTGATGCCATGCCTGCATCAAATATAAGACTCCATACTGTCATGATTCCTTGTCTCTCTCAGACATCGTATCGCCCCCTTGAATTCTCCCATCACTGGATATATGAGTTCCGACTTCTCCCTCGACTTCTCCTGTCACTGGAGATATGAGTTCCGACTCCTCTCCCTCGACTTCCCTGTCACTGGAGAGATGATGAGTTCCAACTCCTCTCCCTGGAGTCTTTAATTGCTGGGGCTGAACTACCGGTGTGTTCCCCACACCATGGCCATCTTTAACCACCTCACGGGGTGAAGTTGAAGGGTGGAAGGGCGAAGGGCTGAAACACGAATAAGGTTCGTGTAAGTAACCTGCTTCCCAATTTAATTATGAATTCTTTCTTTCTCTTTTCTTTAGGTTTTCCCCTGTAGCTTTCCCCAACTATCTACGGCTCACCTGGTAATGACTGGTCAGCAGTGAGGACCAGCGTCCTGACAGGTTCGAGTCTCTAGGCCATCTGCTGGCTAAAACTGATTCTTTCCTCCCTCCTCCTTGTGAGTGCATACTCAGTGTTCAAAACACATGACCAGCACCCTACCAGCCCTTATTAAACTATCTCTCAGTGGTCACTTTCACCCAATGACCACCCTTCTTTCTTTAATGAGTCATTCTCACAACTATTTGGGGACGCCCGCTACACTATTCAAGCCACATGAGTATTCTTCCTTTTTAGTAGTGGCATGGGGAAATGATTCATACCACTAAACTACATGTGATGGAGCGTCACATGCCTTGATGTGACGCTACGTCACATGACAGCACGTATACATACAAAATACACACAGATGCTCAAGCACACACACACACACACACACACACACACACACACACACACACACACACACACACACACACACACCCTCCAATGGTAAGAAGTGGAGTGCTGAGTTTAGGAGGGGGAGAAAGAGCATTGATGATGGTGACCGTCCTGGCAGGCCTGTATCACAGTGCAGTGAAGAGCCCACTGCCAACGTTCATGACCTGATCATGGCTGACTGACGACTGACTATCAGATTCATAGCCAGTGAGGTGGGGGGTCTCCCACACCACAGTACTTGCCATCCTGAGAGAACACCTGGCCATGAGGAAGGTATTCACACGCTGGGTACCAAGGTTTCTAACTCTCAACCAGAAACGCACTCGGTTCAACATGTCGCGCGACAATCTTCGCCTGTTTAACACTGACCCAGAAGGATTTCTGCAGAGGTTGGTTACCATGGATGAGACCTGGTGCCATCACTTCACGCCAAAACAAAAAGAATGTCAAAGCAGTGGAAAACACATGGACTCTCCCCCTCCCAAGAAAGCCAGGGTCACCATCTCGGCGGGCAAGGTCATGGCATCAGTTTCCTTGGATGCGAATGGGATCCTGTTGATTGACTTGAATGAACACGGGCGCACTGTGACGGGAGAATATTACTCTAATTTACTGCGGCAATTGCGAGCAGCTTGACCAGAGGCGTTCTCTACTTTCAAGATAGCACACCTGCTCACCGCTCCACTATTGCCATGGCAACCATTCGTAACTGTGGCTACGAACTGCTCCAACACCCCCCACCTCCCCCCCCCCCCCCCCCCCCCCCCCATATTCGTCAGACCTGGCCCCCTCTGATTGCTGCCTGTTCTCGTTTCTGAAGAAACACCTTGCTGGAATCAGATTCAGCACAGATAATGAAGTGATGGAGGCTACAGAGGTGTTCCTATGGTCCTAACATAGAACCTTCTTCCACGAAGGGATCCAGATGCTGCAGAAGCCTTGGGAGTGGTGTGTGGCCTTGAGAGGGGACTGTGTTGAAAAAGAACAGGTGAATAGACTGTGTTGAAAAGTAACAGGTGAACAGACTGTGTTGAAAAAGAACAGGTGAATAGACTGTGTTAAAAAAGAACAGGTGAACAGACTATATTGAAAAATAACAGGTGAACAGACTGTGTTGAAAAAGAACAGATGAACAGACTATATTGAAAAAACAAACAGGTGAACAGACTGTGTTGAAAAAGAAGAGATGAACAGACTATATTGAAAAATAACAGGTGAACAGACTGTGTTGAAAAAGAACAGGTGACAGACTATATTGAAAAATAACAGGTGAACAGACTATGTTGAAAAATAACAGGTGAACAGACTGTGTTGAAAAGTAACAGGTGAACAGACTGTGTTGAAAAAGAACAGGTGAACAGACTGTGTTGAAAAGTAAGAGGTGAACAGACTGTGTTGAAAAAGAACAGGTGAACAGACTGTGTTGAAAAGTAACAGGTGAACAGACTGTGTTGAAAAAGACAGGTGAACAGACTATGCTGAAAAGTAACAGGTGAACAGACTATGTTGAAAAGTAACAGGTGAACAGACTGTGTTGAAAAAGAAAGGTAAACAGACTATGCTGAAAAGTAACAGGTGAACAGACTATGTTGAAAAGTAACAGGTGAACAGACCATGTTGAAAAGTAACAGGTGAACAGACCATGTTGAAAAGTAACAGGTGAACAGACTATGCTGAAAAGTAACAGGTGAACAGACTATGTTGAAAACTAACAGGTGAATAGACTATGTTGAAAAGTAACAGGTGAACAGACCATGTTGAAAAGTAACGGGTGTAAAACAGACCATGTTGAAAAGTAACGGGTAAAACAGTCCATGTTGAAAAGTAACAGGGGAACAGACTCTGCTGATATGTTGAAAAGTAACAGGGGAGCAGACTATGTTGAAAAGTAACAGGGGAATAGACTATGTTGAAAAGTAACAGGGGAACAGACTGGTGTTGAAAAGTAACAGGGGAACAGACTGTGTTGAAATGTAACAAGGGAACAGACTGTGTTGAAAAGTAACAGGTGAACAGACTATGTTGGAAAGTAACAGGTTAACAGACTGTGTTGAAAAAGAACAGGTGAACAGACTCTTGACGCCTTTCCTTCACACTTGGGCCACCAACTTTTTTTCCAACCCTCGTACATCCCAGGTGGTTCCAAGCAGACAGATTAAAATTGAAACAATGGAACAATTAAGGATGAACCACCTGGCGCTAAGATATTGGTCAAGAGTGGGTGAGAAGGCCTGAAATGTGACGTGAGCTGGGGGGGGGGGGGGGGGGGGGGCTCAAACATTAACTTGGATGATGTAGTGATTTACATTAAAATCCTAACTGTGGAGTGTGGCCTCAAAACGCTAACTTGGATGATATAGTGATTTACAGCAAAATCCTAACTGTAGAGTGTGGCCTGTCATGTAGGCTACATGGACTGGTCTACAACACACAATGGCGTGTCATAACTGAAACTGAATCTGATTGCACAGGACTCGAGTCAATTATGCGTCGATAGTCTTTGTCGTAGCCATCCTCGTAACATCGCAGGCCGGAAAACTACGTACCTGTGAACGGTTTTCGCAAATCAGTAATTCCGGTTACGCGAAACGCCTACGAGCGTTTTCTTTGCTATGTGTGGCATTAAGGCGTATTTTCCAGGTTCTTTTAAAAAAGAAATTACTAATCGCGTGCGACGATAATGGCGACGAGTGGAAGCAAACGAATTGCAAGACCATCAACATTAATTACATGCAGTCAGGAGCAAAACTTAATGAGCAGTCTATGCTTTTGAGCAGCATGTGCATCCACGCACGCACGCACGCGCGCACACACACACACACACACACACACCACACACACACACACACACACACACACACACACAACACACACACACACACACAAACACACACACACACACACACACACACACACACACACACACACACACACACACACACCACACATCTCTTTGAACGTTTTTAATGTCACTTTTTTCCAACCCTATCTCAGTGACTGTTCCTGTGAGCAACGCATGCGTCCTTCATGCCTCAGTCTCTGCTTCTTTTCTACTACGAGGGCAACTTAGTGGCTGATCCTCTCTGACAGCATTATCCTCAACAACCTTGACAGCATTATCCTCAACAACCTTGACAGCATTATCCTCAACAACCTTGGTGCCATTCCGTCCTGTCAGGAAGGAGGCAGTTTGCATCACTGCTATCTCACAGCATTATCCTCAACAACCTTGACAGCAATATCCTCAACAACCTTGGTGCCATTCCGTCTTGTCAGGAAGGAGGCAGTTTACATCACTGCTATGGGCAGCACGTGGGTCAGTGGACACTCACAGTCCTTTTGAAAGAGAGAGAGAGAGAGAGAGAGAGAGAGAGAGAGGAGAGAGAGAGAGAGAGAGAGAGAGAGAGGAGAGAGAGAGAGAGAGAGAGAGAGAGAGAGAGGAGAGAGAGAGAGAATGCGAATGCGAATGGTTTATTCATTAGGCCATAGCCCCTTATGAAGGGGGTGAGTAAACACAAGACATCAACAATGAACTTGTTCAGGAAAATAGGACATTTGAAATACACGACTACGAGGTCATAATTTCTCTGAACTTAAAAGCTTTATACAAGAAAAGCGATAAATTCCTAACATCACTGTGTTTAGAGGATGCCATCAACAAGCAGAGTTTAAAGACACAAGGGCATTGATAATATTTGCTGGGAATAAACTTTTCTCTAATTTCACTAAGAGCTGGGCACAATAAAACAAAATGAACTTCATCTTCCTTAGAATTTTTGCATAAACAACATATCAGATTTGCTTCATTGTGTTCTCTGTATCTATAATGATGCACCGCTATCTCTGAAATCCCCAGCCTAAATCTCGTTGTTATATATTTCAAATGACTATCCATATTCAACAAAAGGTGTGTTTTTATTTCATGTGTATTACAAAACATCCTAAACATATTAAATCTTTCACTGTTTTGAACATGATCATGCCATTTTTGCCATCTGTAATCAATTAGACGTTGACGAAAAACACATATAAATCCCTTAACATTGCCAACGCCCTGATTCATCCACACTTCTCCAAAACCATATTCGTATAAACATGTGCGTACATCCGATACCCAATTTTGCTTTCCTTTCTTATCTAATTCAAACAACATATTATGTGCTTTATGAGGTAAGCGACACTAATCCATCTGGAGCAAATTAAACCAATAACGAATACACTGAACAGCAGAATTTAAATATAAGGGATATATATTGGTTTCACCATAAACTAAATCATTGGGTGTACACATGCTTACACCCAAAATTTCTTTAAAGCAATAAGTGCACAGATTCAGAAAATAAAGCAGCTCTGTTGAGTCCCCAGAGTTCCGAGCCATACTGTACAGCAGGTTGCACATGACAATCAAATATTTTAACAAATAACGTCAACGAATTGTTATTGATTGAAGATAATTTTTTCATGATGCCAAGCAGACCCCTCTTTGCTCTACTAGCAAGATCCTTGCAAGCAGCAGTAAAGCTTAAACGAGTGGAAAACAAAATCCCTAAGTATTAATTTTATACACGTTTACTACCGGCATTAAAACACCATTATAAGTCCATCTTTCTCTCGCACCCAAAAAAAACACCTTTCCGAAACACTATGATGTTACTTTTTTCCATATTAACGTTCAACTGAAGTGCCAGTGCTGAATTTCGTAAGTTATTAAGCTGGGTCTGAAGGCCAATGATGGTTTCAGACAATAGTACAATATCATCTGCGAGTAAAAGAATAAACATCTCAAATGCATCATAAGAAAACATGGCACCATGCCTACCATTATTCAATACTTCTAGGGCCAGTTCATTTATAAATAATGAGAATAATATGGGGCTGCACACATCACCCTGCTTCACACCAGCAGTACAATTAATATATTCAGTCAGTTGAGAGCCACACCTAACCCTACATTTAACGTTATCATACATGCTACTAATACACTTGTACAATTTACCTCTTACACCATTTTTTTTATCAAAGATAACACTGTTAACAATCAGGTCATTGAAAAGTTTGTGTGGAACAGTGATAACACGCCAATTATTTCAAGATAATTTGTTGTCAGAAACTGCTAGTATAAGATTTAATATAGCTATGATTTTGATTGATGTTGACATAAACAGAGCGCTGGATGAGTTTAATGATTGTATGAGAGGATGTGCGGAATGTATGAAAAAAACACATTTGTGTTAATAAAACTGATAAAAAGGATGACTGGTTCGACCAGGAATGTGAAGCAAGTAAAAGAAATGTTCGAAAATTGCTATGTCATTGCAACAGACGTCCAGCAGACACTACAGCCTGCTCTGAATATACAATAGCAAGACGTGATATAAAAACTTGTTGAAAAGAAAAGAAAAGCTCTTTAATAAGGTGCTATTGGATAGACGTGAGAGTTCCATAACGTAATCACAGAGAGTTCTGGGATAATGTACATAAACTGTCCTTTAAAAGAAAACAACCAAGAAATAGCATTAATGTTGAGACCTGGTTTAATCATTTTAAATCATTATTAGAAAAAGAAACATTGGATTGTAATTCGAATGAAAGCTTAGGTGAGCATGATGATGTTGATGGTTTCATGAATCGTCCAATTTCGGTGGAAGAAGTGTTACACGCTTTCAGAAAGTTGAAAAGTCATGGATGACACTACAGTGATTTCATCCAGAGAAGACGAGACACGTCATGTGCTGGAGAGGCTGGACGACATAGTTGCCTCATCCAGAATGAAGTTCAAGCCAAAGAAATCACGGAGTCTCTCACTGAGGAAAGGAAAGTGGCCGAATCTGTGGTCTTCAGTGTTGCCAACCAGGCCATTCCAACAGTCACAGAAGAACCAGTCAAGAGCCTTGGAAGATGGTATGATGATACGCTGAAAGACACACAAAGAGCAAAAGAAACCAAGCAGATGGCGGAAGAAGGCTTGGAGACCATTGACCAGTGTGGGCTCCCTGGCAAATACAAGGTCTGGTGTCTGCAGTTCATGCTGATACCAAAGCTCCTATGGCCTCTGATGATATACGACATCTGCACCAGCACAGTGGAGGCAATGGAAGCCAAAATCAACAAGTTCACAAGGAAATGGCTTGGTGTCCCACCCTGTCTGACTGACATCGCGCTGTACTGTCGCCAAGCAAAGCTCAAACTACCACTGAAATCCATCCTGGAGGAATACAAAGCAGGGAAGATCAGACTTCAAAGCATGCTGGAGGACTCAGGAGACAAGGTGGTAGAAGCAATCAAGCCCCAGCTGAAGACAGGCAGAAAATGGAAAGTTCAAGAGGCGATGGATTCTGCAAAAGGAAGTCTCAAGATCAGAGAAATAACAGGACACACACAGACCAACAGACAAGGACTGGGGGTGACCAAAACTGAATGGTGGGCAAAGGCCAAAGGAAAAGCCAAAAGAGACATGATGATTCAGGAGATGAGAAAAGAAGAAGACCAAAAGAGACTCCAAAAAGCAGTCCAGCAGAGCCAGCAAGGGCAATGGACAACGTGGGAGAATGCACTCCAAAGAAGTCTAACTTGGAATGACATTTTGCACATGGCCCCTCTCAGGATCAGCTTCATTCTCAGATCTGCATATGACCTTCTGCCCTCAAATGCAAACCTGGTGAAGTGGGGAAAACAGACGATCCTGCATGCCCCTCTGCCATGAAATCCAAACAGTGCAGCATGTTCTAAGCTCATGTAAAGTAGCCCTGGCTCAAGGAAGGTACACATGGAGGCACAACCAAGTGCTCAAAGAGATTGTACAAGTAGTCTGGGCTAGTACCAACACCACAAAAGGGAGAATCAGACTCCAAAAGCACCCGCAACATTCTTCACGGCAGGAGGCAGCAAATCATGGCCACGAACAACAGTGCCACTCGAAACATGCAGGCAGAGTCTGCTGGATGGGGCAGATGACTGGGAGTGCACTGCAGACCTCCCAGAATGGAAGAGTCACCCAGAGCTCATCAGCAAGAGTGGCATGAGACCAGACATAGTAGTCCACTCTAAGTCAACCAAGCAGCTGATCATGATCGAGCTCACGGTGCCATATGAGAACAGAATGGAGGCAGCTCAAATCTACAAGACTGAAAAGTATGCTGATCTGGCAAACAGCCTGAGGAGAGAAGGCTATCAGGTCAAAGTCCTCACTGCAGAAATTGGAGCTAGGGGATTTGTAGGAACGTCTGCATACAGCCTCATGAAACAGCTCTCAGTTGCAGGGAAGGAAAAAAACCAGAGCCCTGAAAGCAATGGCAGAAGCGGCAGAGAGGTGTTCAAGCTGGATCTGGTCAAGGAGGAACAAAAGTGAACTTCATAAGGCTTAATTTCCCTACAAATATCAGGTGTCCCTGTGGCTCAGTGGTTAAAGCGCGAGTCATTAAGTAGAAAATGAGCATGTCCAGAGGGTCATGGGTTCGAATCCCAGCCATGGCTCGTCCTAAGATGGGGAAAAAAAGGGGGCAGCAGAGGGACATCCGGAGTCATGAACCGGGTGTGGCCCAACCCCCCTAGAGTGTCAGGAGATAAGGCCGAAACACTTGCTTGAAGGGGGCTTCTCTTCTGAGGACTCTCTC